>MU827324.1:785517-1090036 GCA_029204205.1 Desmophyllum pertusum
TTTAACAGCAAGCAAGTTAATGTTACAAATGTTGTAAGCTTTTAAGAAGGAAAAACACGCAATAAAAAATGATTTTTGTGTTTGCAAATGGTTATTGTTTTACTCCCACATGGGTTACCCTGTGGTAAAAGCTCAAAATCTTTTAATGCAAAAATTTGGCAAGTTCCACACCGAGCGGAATTTTCGGAAGATTTTTAGTAATGTTGCCTAAGTGGACCACCCTCGAATGCACATGGAGGTGAAGAAAAAATTGATGTTGCAATTTGTTTTGATGTCTAAACCGTTGTTTTCTTCAGATTGACTGGACTTATGGTCTCCCCAGGAGCAATCATCCACCCCTAAATAGTCACCCAGCAGTTATATTTTATTCGCCGTTTGTGAAATTATCGTTTTTTTTCTTGTGTTTAAAATTAGTTTTTTGCCCCTAGGTCACTAAACCCGCAGAAGTACCTCAGCCTTGTCCCAATTATTTGCTTATCACCATGTTTAGGGCCTGCCATATGGGAAGTTACATTGTCAAACTCTATCATACCTTTTCTCTAACCTTTTTCTTAGGATTCGCACACAAGTTCAGATGTCCCCCTAAGCCTCTTGGTTTATGCAGGCGGCAGAAAATTGGGCGTGCTACAGCCTAGTTCATTGAAATGATTCTTCACCTCTTCGTTCGGAAGAAGTTAGTCACCCTTTGGACGCTGTACAGGACAGGCCATCCATTGCCAGAGGTTCATTGCCAAAAAACATGGGCAACAAGGAGACTGCAAATTACCTTGAAAGAATAATAACCAAAAGGTACAAGAATTGATTCCATGGTCAATGGCCTAACATAAAAATTACATATTATGCCTCGTTTATATCATGATGTTAGTCCTAATTACTAAGGTGACTATAGAAGAAGTCCGACTGAGCCTGATTGGTCGAAAAATTCGGGATGCTGATATTTAAATTATAAACTATAAACTACGCTACTTATATTACTCCTTACTTTCAATACTCTTAGCTTACAATATTCCTTACTTACAATACTTTTATCTTAAATTAACTTTTTTCACTTTATCAACTTACTCTAACCCTAGTTGAGTAGTAATCACAAGAAAAAAAAATAATACTAATCTTACAACTTCACACCAGCACTACTTACTAACAGCAAAACACTTTTGCTTAGCTTTTTAAAAAGCTATAGCGAGAGCCTAAAAAATAAGGGGGGGGGGGGGGGGGGGCGAGGACAAAAGGTAGATGTTGTATATACCAAGAGAATGACATCCAGGCATAAAAACCCGCAGTAACTAATGTACTATCCTCAAGGCATGCTGATTAAGATAGAAATAAAAACAAAGGGTGCATTACACGTTCTGAGAGATAGTGCATTTTGAAATTTACCCTAAAAAGGCAGACAGAAGTTCCCATTTCTTATGTAGGATACTGCCTGTTTTTAACTCTATTTTAAAGATATATTTTAGGTATCTGTCAAAAAACCTTCCAATCTAGGTATAATTTCTTTTGTTTTGCAAAGCCAGATTATAATGTCTAGCCAGGGAGGAAACAGAAAGTCAATTTGGCAATGGTGTTTAGATGAATCCGTCTTTTAAACCTAATGCAACGAGTACTTGTTATGGAGTCGTTGTCAGAGACAATTTTACAGAGTTTTAAACCTTGCTTATGTTTTTTCCAGAAAGAGCGCACCTTTGAAACAGGCCCAGAAAAGGTGAAGGAGTTTCTCTGGTTCTTCTTTGAAGAAAGACACATTGAGGGTCGTTTTTAATTCCGATTTTAGATCAGGAAATTATTTGTTGGTATTCGCCTGTGCAGAAGGTGAATTGAAACTCTATGAGTCTCTATACTTTTTTGTGCAGTTAGAGGCTAATTGGTTATGCAGGATCTCACGGGTAATTTCCATCGTTTTTAACATCGCCAGTCTTCAAGCCATTTTGCTGACTTTTTTATCGGGGCGGAACTTTTTCATGGCAACAAGCTTGTTATACACCAGCTTGTTTGCTTTTGAAGTAGTTGCTAATTTCGTTGAGCAGCTTTCGTATTCAGTACTGTTGTTTGCTGTCGTATTTACAATTACATACTTTCCAGAGAGTTTTTAGTGCAGATACTATTCCACAAGTATTCTAAAGCGATGAAGTTTAAGGTTGTATTTATTCCTGAAGTACAGCCCAAGTGAGGAAATTGTCATCGTTCATCTTTAAGTCCTTACCTTTGTGATACCTTTCTTATACCATTCTTTATAGAAGATCGGGCGGTCATTAATTCTGATAAGTGAGTTGTGCCATAAAACTTAGCTCTAGAAACTGATTCTCGGAGGTTATGCATTCTTCAAAATTAACTTCTGACCAGTCTGAGAGAATTTCCTCTATAAAACTGTCCGACACCTTGATAATTTTCGCTGTGTCTTTCTTACTAAGATTGCTCGTGAAGGCCAATTTGCCGCCAAAAGTATCTAGTTTTAGATCAAAAAAAGTTTCCATTTTCCATGGTTTCCCTTGTCCAAATATTTTTTAATCCATGTCATCTTTAACGATTTAGTAAATGACTGAATGTCGATCATTTTCAGGCCCCCATCCGAGAGGTCGTTTATCATTATATCTCGCTTGATCTTATCTCCTTTTCCGCTCCATAGAAACTTATAAAATATTCTGTTTACCTCTTTCTATAACATTCACACAAGTACGCAAAGGCGACAACACATAAACAAGTTGAGAGGCAGCTAGACTTTTAAGCACTGTGATTTTTCCAATAAGGCTTAGTCTGCGATGTTTCCAGCAACTTAAAACATTTCGAACTTTTTCTAGTTTTCCGTATAATTTAAGGCTACAGTTAATTCAGGATCTATGAAAAACCACACACCAGAGATTTGACTTATTTTTTGGCCATTTAAGCCACATTTCTTGTGCTGGCAAGTAAAGATGGTGACTCATTTTGAATGAAATTTTCGTCTATTCTAAAGACATCACTCCACGTTCGGGATATTCAAAGCATTGGGAATTTTAAATGACTACCAAGACGTTTGGATGGAAAACCTTTTCAAGAAATGATTTTAACGCATTTAAAACTCGTCAAAAACAAAGATTTTGGTGTGGTCAACCAGAGGCGACCGTGTTTGTGTCGGATGGAGGGACAGAAATTTGCTTCTCTTCAGACCTAAAGCTACTTATTTCAGGAAGATAACTACTGCTGCTCATGAAATCAGCAAAGATTAAACAAAGGTACCTGGTGAATGTCTTTTTCGTAGTGTTCTTTTGTAAACGATGTAACTACGGTAATATGGCGAGCACTTGCGTGTGTTGTTTTTCATGTTTTAGCTCGTAATTTGTAGTTCTTTATATTCACCTTAGTAAATTATACTAAAACAATTATTCGCCTCAGGCACAGTGAATATTGGTGAATATTTTCCTTGACTTCGTCTCGGTAAATATTCACCAATATTCACTTCGCCTTCGGCAAATAATTGTTAATTATTCTACTTTATACATACAGATTTTCTGAAGAGATTAGGACTGGTCAAGAATGCTCCCATGTAATCGATATGTCTGAACTTGTGAAAGCTGCTGCTGAGGCAGCCCAAAAACAGCGTGGTAAGTAAACAACATAACTGGTATTGACCTTGTAACTGTCATGATCGTGCATGCTTATAAATGATGTCCTCCATGGCCTATGTCCTGTCATGGAATAAACAAAGCTTCGAATATAAGCCCCCTATCCCAAATCTTGAACATCAAAATCCGATAATAAGCCCCACGAATATAAGCCCATGGGCTTATACATTAATTTATCTCAGTTGGTTTAGATTTACATTTATCTCTAAATGATGATACATTCTTCCAGTTATTAGCCCTCTACTGTAGACTTGGTTTTGTATTTTTTTCCGTTACGTATGTGTTCAGACTTTTGATGTTCATTTGATGACTGTAGAGCTTTTCTTTTGTTTCATATATTGTTAGGAGAGTTTTACCATATAGTATTCTTATGCGCACCTATATTTTTTCAGACGCAAAATTCCTTCCATGAAAAATCAGAAGCATTTTTGAAACGCAAAATACCTTCCGATAATAAGCCCTCGCGAAATTACCCTCCCCCCACCCTGCTCCCCCAAAATATGCTCACATAAAAGTACTTTGAACAAATATGAGCCCTGAATTGTAATATATTCTGAATTTTACAGTATTTTGTACTTTGTACTGTTTTCATTGCTATTTGTTTGCTTTCTCGTTTGTTCAACAAAAAGAGTAGAAATTATAGTACAGTGGAACCTCGATATAACGGTACTCGATATAACGATGTTCCCCGTATAACGATAAACATTTTACAGCCCGGCAAATGTTACAGTAAATGTATGGAGAACTCCCGATTTAACGATACTCGATATAACGATATTCCCAATATAACGATCGCAATCTCGCAGCCCAAACGTAAAATTTACCTCGATATAACGATAAAATCAATCATCGCGCGATGGAAAAGGAGGCTAAATACTTGAACAAGATATGACAATACTTAGGCTCGATTTCCGCCGCTCTCTCGAGTCTGGTCTTCGTTCCTCCCCGAGAAGACACTCGAGAAGAGCCTTTGGCGGGATGAGCGTGGACTCATTTTCCCAAACAGCGGCTGGTAATCGAGCCTAGACAATACTTTAATCCTTTAGTTCTCATTGCATAAGGACTTTAACGTGTCTGTCAACAGCTTGTTACGATAGGGATTACCGTACACGAAAAATCAATTATTAACAATACCCCGATATAACAATATTTTTGGCTCTTTTCCCGAAAAAATCGTTATATGGGGAATTCGTTATTACGATCTCCCGATATAACGATCTAATTTGGTCAGTCCCTTGGCACATCGTTTAATCGAGGTTCCACTGTACAATATTATTTGCTCTTATTTGTATTTTTAAGATATAGTTTAAAAAACGAGCAACACTGTTTTATCAGGTATAGCCAAGTGTCTTTAGACCTGGTAAAACACTGCTGTGAGTTTTTATTAACGGCTTAAAAAACTTCCCTCTAAATCTATTCAATTTCATCCTTAATCTTGAAATTTTAGTTTGTTTTAGACAAGAAAATTAACCTAAGTTCAGCTGTATCTTTATCAAACATTCATTTTGTTTGTATTTTATGAATTATTAATAAGTTTGTGAATACCACTTTAGATGCATTTATTTTAATTTTTTTCTCTCTATCGTTTCCTATCCGAACAGGACTTACCAGTGAAGAAAGGTATCAACTCGAGAGTGATGTTGCCAAGGAAACTGGTTATTTAGGAGATGCCGAGACATCTCCCAGTGAATCATCAGCTCAAAGCTCTGATTCTGATGATGTCATTGCAGAAACGTTTAGAAAAGGTAATATCAAAATTTATAGTTAGTCTTTCAATGATCTGCTTAACGTTACAGAGCGAGTCAAAAAAGCGCAAACACTCAAAATCTTTTCTGGAATGTTTATTGTGTTGCAACCAATCAGAGGCGAGATGAAACCCGCAAGAGCAAACCGCAAGCCGCCACGTAAAATTAGTCTAATTACCGTCGGTTCAAGTAGATACACAAAAGGTCTAAAATCGCTCAAACGTATTCTTCGCTTGTGTAGTTCATGTGCCTCTCAAATAGGAAGGAATAGCAATTATTTATGTAGTAAATTCCTGTAAGATAAGACAGAGGATGTAACGAGAATCAAAATTGTTCCGTGCCTGATAAATAGCCCTGATGAAAACCAATTCACTGATGTCTGTGGTTTCTGTGGTTCAAAGATCTCGCATGTGATCGGTCACAACACCACATTCCAGACATAATTTTTGGCGTTCACGCTTTTATAACTTTCTCTGTAAATAAGAAGTAAGATATGTGTTTGTATGTTCTATTGAAGGTCTCTTTTTATTAACGATTTTGAATCACATCCATATTTGGTAAGTCACGTGGCCAGAACAGAAAAAGCCATATAAAACTGGAACATATTTTGCCAATAAAAAGGATGCCAGTGGTTTTTAAAAGAACATTCTGGTGCGTCTAGCATGGATTTGTTGATGAAAAGTTATGACATCATAAACCTATTTTAATACATTTTCTTTATTTAATAGTTCAAACTCTTACATCTGATTTACAAGTGGCACAAGACATGATGCAGAGAAAAGAAGAACAAGGTGGATGTCTAACACAAGAGATTAATTCCAAAGTTGAATCTTTCTGTAATCTCGCATTTAAACCATGTCACAAAATCATCCAACGTGCAAATGACGTGACACGGATTATAACAAAAATGCAAGAGCTTCAGGATGGAAGTCATGGAGCAGTTAGTACCATTTATTTGTCAGGGAATCCTGGCTGTGGCAAAAGTCAAATTGCTCGTCAAATTGGACAAGAACTCTTTACAGTAAGGTCACGTGAAAGTGAAGGCCTAACATTTGTTGCAACCCTGAATGCAGAAACCCTTGAAACACTAGCTGACTCGTACATCAGTCTGGCTAACCAGTTGGGAATTACAGAATACGCTTTGACTAACCTTGCTATTTCGAAGGAAAACAGCCCCAAGGAAATAATTCAGCATCTCCAGCGTTTAATTTTGCCAAAGATTAAACAGTTCTTCTATTGGCTGGTAATAGCTGACAACGTGGTTGACCTATCATAGTTCGCAGCTATCTGCCTCAGACCTCCAGCGAGGAGTGGTGTCACGGTCAGGTGCTGATTACAACTCAAGATAGCAGTTCTATTCCTACAAGTGCTCCTCGTACTTACCATGAGTCACTAAGTGCAGGAATGCAGCCGGAGGACGCAGTAGAGCTATTGAAACAAGTGTCGCAAATTTCCAATAACGAACAGGCCAAACAGGTTGCTGAGGTTCTCAAATATCAGCCACTTGCCTTAGCAGCCGCTGCATATTACGTTCAAACTGTTGTGAGTAATGGTTCTCCGAACTACAGTTGGACAAACTACCTGGAAGCATTTCGTTGTGGCGAACGTGAAGCAACAGAAGAACCTCTTGCTAGAGAGAATACAGCTTATTCGAAAACAATGATTACTGCAATCAGAATGGCAATAAATCGTTCTTCGGAAAGCGATGAAATTCTTCCTCTGGCATTTTTTTTCCTTTCACTTTGTGCTTCCAAATCTCTCCAAATAGAAGCCGCTGTAAACTTTAATTATGACCTTGAACAGTGCAATCAAGCACACGAATACCACAAAACGGCACTGATCATCTGGAAAAAGATTCACGGTGAGGAACATGCTGATGTAGCAGCAAGTTATGACAACTTGGGAAATGATCATCGTCTCCTTGGACAGTACAATCAAGCACAAGAATACCACAAAACGGCACTGATCATCCGGGAAAAGATTCACGGTGAGGAACATGCTGATGTAGCAAAAAGTTACGACAACTTGGGAAATGATCATTATTACCTTGAACAGTACGATCAAGCACAAGAATACCACGAGAACGCACTGATCATCCGGAAAAAGATTCTCGGTGAGGAACATGCTGATGTAGCAACAAGTTATAACAACATGGGAAATGATCATCGTCGCCTTGGACAGTACAATCAAGCAAAAGAATACGATGAGAAGGCACTGTACATCTGGAAAAAGATTCACGGTGAGGAACATGCTGATGTAGCAACAAGTTATAACAACTTGGGAAATGATCATCGTCTCCTTGGACAGTACAATGAAGCACAAGAATACCACAAAAAGGCACTGATCATCCGGGAAAAGATTCACGGTGAGGAACATGCTGGTGTAGCAACAAGTTATAACAACTTGGGAAATGTTTACTCGAGCCTCGGACAGTACGATAAAGCACAAGAATACCACGAGAAGGCACTGTACATCCGGAAAAAGATTCTCGGTGAGGAACATGCTGATGTAGCAACAAGTTATAACAACTTGGGGGTTGATCATCGTCGGCTTGGACAGTACGATCAAGCAAAAGAATACAACGAGAAGGCACTGTACATCCGGAAAAAGATTCTCGGTGAGGACCATGCTGATGTAGCAACAAGTTATAACAACTTGGGGGTTGATCATCGTCGCCTTGGGACAGTACGATCAAGCACAAGAATACGACGAGAAGGCACTGTACATCCGGAAAAAGATTCACGGTGAGGAACATGCTGATGTAGCAAAAAGTTACAACAACTTGGGAAATGATCATTATTACCATGAACAGTACGATCAAGCACAAGAATACCACAAAAAGGCACTGATCATCCGGGAAAAGATTCACGGTGAGGAACATGCTGATGTAGCAGCAAGCTACGACAACTTGGGAAATGTTTACTCGAGCCTTGAACAGTACGATCAAGCAAAAGAATACGATGAGAAGGCACTGTACATCCGGAAAAAGATTCTCGGTGAGGAACATGCTGATGTAGCAACAAGTTACTACAACTTGGGAAATGATCATTATTACCTTGAACAGTACAATCAAGCAAAAGAATACGACAAGAAGGCACTGTACATCCGGAAAAAGATTCTCGGTGAGGAACATGCTGATGTAGCAACAAGTTATAACAACTTGGGAAATGATCATCGTCGCCTTGGACAGTACAATCAAGCAAAAGAATACGACGAGGAGGCACTGTACATCCGGAAAAAGATTCTCGGTGAGGAACATGCTGATGTAGCAACAAGTTATAACAACTTGGGAAATGATCATCGTTGCCTTGGACAATACAATCAAGCACAAGAATACCACGAGAAGGCACTGTACATCCGGAAAAAGATTCTCGGTGAGGAACATGCTGATGTAGCAACAAGTTACTACAACTTGGGAAATGATCATTATTACCTTGAACAGTACAATCAAGCAAAAGAATACGACGAGAAGGCACTGTACATCCGGAAAAAGATTCTCGGTGAGGAACATGCTGATGTAGCAACAAGTTATAACAACTTGGGAAATGATCATCGTCGCCTTGGACAGTACAATCAAGCAAAAGAATACGACAAGAAGGCACTGTACATCCGGAAAAAGATTCTCGGTGAGGAACATGCTGATGTAGCAACAAGTTATAACAACTTGGGAAATGATCATCGTCGCCTTGGACAGTACAATCAAGCAAAAGAATACGACGAGAAGGCACTGTACATCCGGAAAAAGATTCTCGGTGAGGAACATGCTGATGTAGCAACAAGTTATAACAACTTGGGAAATGATCATCGTCGCCTTGGACAGTACAATCAAGCAAAAGAATACGACGAGAAGGCACTGTACATCCGGAAAAAGATTCACGGTGAGGAACATGCTGATGTAGCAAAAAGTTACGACAACTTGGGAAATGTTCTTAGTGACCTTGAACAGTACGATCAAGCACAAGAATACCACAAGAAAGTACTAATCATCCGGAAAGAGATCATGGTGAGGAACATGCTGATGTAGCATGTCAAGGTTAGTGTCCGCAAGGCGAGTCTCAGTTGACTGTAGTTACAAATGCCCACTAGTTACAAATGCTGTTCAAACATAAACTAATTAGTTTTAATACCTCTTTTTATTGAGTTATTTTTTTTCTAAAAAAATGTCTCATAGACGATGGGCATTGTTTTCATGTGGTGTATGTATGCCCATGTATTTTACACCAATCAGATTGAGTCTACCATCGAACAACAACCAATGAAATAGCTGATTCTAGTATCCGAGTAAATCCGAGTAGATATCGATTTTCTAGAACCATTTGGTGACGGCTATCTTTGTTGATGTTGAGCACTTAATGGCGAATTAAGAGAGTGGCGATGTCAGGCCTTTGTTTGTACATTTTGTTGTTTTCACGAAAAGTGGTCAACTTGAGAAGATAATTTGAAATGTGTTTTAGGAGTTGTCTTGTCAACAGTTGATTGTAGGTAAATCTGGTTGCGTCGATTTTATTCAGTGGTGTTGTGAAGTGTTTTATTAAAAGTTTGTATTTAAAGCTTGTGTTATTGTCGTTCGATGCATGTAGGTTTGGTGATTACATGACGTGAGTGTTCGTTTCATTTCAGCTCGGGCGTATGAATCCACACAGTGTACACTAGCTGTGCTAGCTAGACCAGGGGTAAAATACAGGCTAAGGTTAAAACAGATTATATAAGCTTGCGAAATGACAGGCAGCCGGAGGATTATAAGTCGAAAACCGGTCGATCGTTTTGCAAGCGACTGAAGGTTAGACCTAGACAAAAACAACAATAGCGACAATTTGTCACGTTTTATACTTTCACAGAATCGTACACAAAGTCCTTCTAGAAATAAATGTAACCTGGTACTCCTTTGCCAGTCTTAGCTTCTAGGTCGCGCAAAATAAATATGTTGATCAAGTTCAATGATAGTTTGAATGCTAAGTTCTACATGGTGGTCTTCATCACTGATCGACAGCAAAGATGTTGCTCTGAAACCGCAATTTTTTCTCCACAGGTCTTCATCGCATGAACTTCTCCGAAATGTTCGGTGGGGGCAAACTCTCGCTTTTATGCGAGACAACGCTTCGTAAATTTTCACCTTTTCTTTATTTCACGACAAACCACGAACAGGACGAAACAGAAAACTTGTCATCCGACATTCTGATATTATTGACGATGAAGTATTGGCTTTTGAGGCAGCGGGCAACGTTACGTGCATGTTTAAACAGGTTTGCTGACTTTGTAAATCGAATTACCGACTGACCAATCAGAAGCTTTGGTTCCCACGGTTCTAAAAATAAACACATTACAGACTCGACTTTCGAGCATACAAGGCTCGTGTTAATTTTAAAAGGTATTTGAAATTAACGCGACTTAAATTAACGCGAATTGGAGGGAAAATTACTTCCAAATAAAGGAAATTAACGCGAAAGAGGAGGTAAAATTTCAAAATGAAGGAAATTAACGCGATTCGCACAAAGAAACAACGATATTTTGGCCGAAATACAAGAACTCAGATGTCGAGAACTGCTCTTCTGAAAGTGAGGGATAAATGGAAATATTGTAAAAGATTGAAATACAGTGCGCAGAAAAGAGAAAGCTATTGCTTCCTGGGTGTCAACTATAAATTATTTTCTGTACAGGATCCAGAATTTAGAGTTAAAATAATGGGAATTAAGGTCGCGGAAATTAACGTTCCACTTAATTAATGTCGCGGAAATTAACGCTCACAAAAATTAACGCGACTGAAATTAACGCGAATTTTAAAATTCGCGTTTAATTTCCTATAATAAGGTAAATTTCTTAAAAACCTTGTGCCAGTCATTTGCGATTTATTTTTACTTCAGTTCGAAAGATTAGAAATAACCTTGACTTCCAAATGTGTTATTTTGGGCTGCATGAAACAACCAGTGAAAGAAACGCCAAAAGGTATTTCTGTTCTGATCGCTGTTTCTGGGACGTAGCTTAGACTTGTGCATGAGAAGTTGTACGCAAAAGGAATTTTATGTTAGCTACTTGTACCGGTACAAAGTTCAAGTTAATCATAACCAATCAGATATCTGATTGTTGTTGTGCGCACGTGCACCATGCGAACATTGCAGAAATGAAAGGAAATTTATGGTTATAATGTTATTTTTTTCCCTTCTGTGTGGGTCGATTTCCTACAACATTTGTCTTTGTTTGTTTCCCAAGCGTATACATGTAAGATGATGTTGTTTTCCTCGCGAACATGTGAAACATAATACGATTGTTTTTCTTTCCAAAACCCATGTAATATGATACTTTTGTTATGTAATATGATAATTTTGGATTTCTGCTCTAACCCATGTGATAATTTATCCCATCCTTATTTCATAAGCTATTTTTGCGTTCAGTTTAAATATTGCCTAAAAACTCCTGTACATTTATTTTCTTCTTTTAGCCCTATCACGATCCATGCAAATGGAACATAAGGATAAAATATATTTAATTTGGCATAAACAACATGAATTTTATCACATACTTGCATGGGATGGTATCAAAACACACCGTTTTGAATGCCCGTCGTTTTTCGTGTGCGTTGATGAAAACGGAGACTTTAAGAGTGAATGTTACCAACGGTCAGACATTTGGTGGCCACAGCCGAAAAATCAATTCTGCTCATATTCTCATGTTAGGTAGACCTTAATATGAAACAAATCACTGCATACTTTGTTTGGCTGAATATCGATTTATTTTCGAGAAAATCGATAATAACCGAATTCTGTCAAAATGCCGCTTTTGGAGCTCAAAATTTAAGGCGAATCTCGAAGCTTCGCGTAGCAAAATGAAACATTCTAGGACAATAAAAACTACCAAATCTTAAAGAACGATATCGAAATATATGTTGAGAGCAATTTGAGCAATTCTTGTCTTTTTATTTACAAAATATAATTAAATTTGTCTGACCTACTTTTAACTCGATTAAAAATAGATCAAAACTAACCTATTATTTTTAAATAATAATTAACCTATTATTTTGTGTAGCACATACTTAAAAGTATGTGCTACACAAATAATTTGCCAAAAATCTGTCATTGGAAGGCGAAGGGTGCTTCTTTTCGATCCCCAAAGGAATTTTTGGGGAAATGATTCAGTGCGATGTAATAAAATTTTAAAGTTGGCTAAATGCGCTGATTCAACGGATACCGAAAAGTCTCCTTAATTAGTTCAATGTGCACATACACGCAAAACTTTAATTGTTTCGCAGTCTACGTTCAACCTACAACTAATTTAACGTAAAACCTCTAACCTTTATGTTGCTGTATCAAAGAAGAGGGCTGTAGTCCTGTAGTTGTTGCTTCCTTCGCGATAATTGCAGCTCACTGAAAGATGACCAGCACGCCATGTTTGTTTAGTTAAGCATAATTCGGACGTGTTTGATGAGAAGATTCTCTGTTTCCATTTTCGTTCAAAAGAGCAGGCTTCAAGTACTCTCCACAAAAAAGCCTTTGTTTAACCATAGTTTTGAACTGAACAGCGTACCAATGCGTTAATTCTAAAACGTTGTCTCTTGTCTTGTAGCTTCTTGTGGAATTTACCGCTAATTACGGTCAGAACGGGTTTCAACTGAAATCGACAAACTACATGTAACGCAAGAAAGGAACCGGAAGTTCATTTTTATGAGGGATGGCTGGAAGAGGGTGGGGTATACAATATAAAAGCCTTATTTCATTTATAGTTTCTTGTTTTATTTTTAATCTATTAGGTGAACATTTATCGCACAAGTGCATATTTTCTGACATTTGGAATTGAAAACTGAAAAATCCGCAGTACTGTAGAAGGGGGAAATGAGAATAATAATTTCAATACACTGAATTGCAGGAAAACTGCAAGCGAGAAATGCTCTGCTTTATCTGAAAGTATCTCAACTAAGGCCATATGATCACTTTGAAAAGCTTTCACGACCAGGAATATGCCTGATTGTTGGGATCGTTATCAATCTGACTTCCGTTGTTCTCCCGAAACCTGAAAACCCCCAAATAATTCAAGGCCAAAATGGGGTGTATTTCAAGTTTGTATATTATCTGCCTTGTAAGCCAGCCATAACTTTCAATAAAGTTGTAATATCATTGTTATATTTTCCCAATAATCTAGCTTTAGTCCGGTTGCGCATAGTCAAAGACCAAGACCACTTTATATACATTGAGCTACTGTATTTACTTTTCCCCACTAATATGAAAATACATTTATATAGTGCCAAAATCCAAAAGTCCATGGCGCTATATATATATGTAGCCCTGGTCCAGTCATGTGTGGACAGGGAGAATAAGGGGCCGCCAACGTTTTCACAAGTTACCCGCTTAACGTCCACGGGACGTTTAGGTAGGAGGTGGTTTCGGAGGCACCGGATTTGGACATTAAAGCGAGTGTTTCACGGTTGGGCGCATGCGCCGGCTTATCAGCTTTATCCGTTTAAAAAAACCCATTCACATGCACTTCTTGATACTTCAGTAATCACATACTATAGTTGGGTCCAAGCATAACGACGAATGACCAAATTCGCAAAAAAATTCAAAATTCAACTGATAACACCGAGAATGTCGACATTTGAATACCAGAATAAATAACAAGAATAAATCCTTCGGGCCAACACTTTATTGTGGTGATTTATTCTGGTATTACATGTCGGCAATTCTCGGTGTAATCCGTAAATTTTGGTCATTCTTCTTTTTTGCTTGTACTAGTTAATAGTATGTGATTACTGAAGTGTCCAGACGACATGTGAGTTGGGTTTTTAAACGGATAAAGTTGATAAGCCTGAACATGCGCCGAACCGTGAAACCCTCCCTTTAAGGTGGGAGAGTTTGAGGAAAAAACAAAATAATGCATTTCTTTTTTGACTTGCACATGTGATTGCCGGCTTGCATATAATTCGCCGCTCGCATATACAAGAATGGATTCTTGCTTGTTAATTATTTATTTCGAACTCAGCCGTACGTGTGTCAGCAGTGAGTGAACTATGTTGTGTAATGACAACGGCTAAACTGATCAATTGTCTGTAATGCAAGCTACTAGATGTCTGGTCCAACCTGGTCGATCGCACAATTTTACAATCACACTTGCCAACTAATTCTTGTAGAATATCCATTTATTATATGGCAAACTGGTCCACGCCAAAAGGTGCCCCTTAGCGGTCCGGACATTCCAATACGGAAGGCTCAGAGGGACCGTTGACGAACTCATTTCATCGAATTCCTTTTTGAAACATTGAACAAAATAAAACTGTTTTGTATAAAGTAGAAACATTTTTCCTTATGTCTGGCAGCAATTTTGGTTAATTCTTTCGCAAAGTGGCGTGAAAAAATGTAAGAACATGCTTTTACTTTGGCGTGCGCGCGTTAATCAACAAAGTTTTAAAAAAGCCATTGTACTAAAAACTTTATTGAACTAGCTTGTTCGGTCCGTATTGGGGAATATTGGTAGAGTTTTTTGTTGCCAGTTTGACTAATATTTCCCCAATATTCGGTTTGATGGCTTTCTACTTCATCATCGCCAGATTTGTATGTGCTGTAAGTTCTTTTCACGACTGAGCGAGAAAAAAATCGAGCTATTTACAAAGGTGTGACTGAGGAAGTCGCCCTTGTCAAAGATACTACTAGAGCCTTCGCTGTGCCTCGCTCTTCGCATTGCTTTCCATATACTCGTAGGATCAGCCCTTTTCCCGATGCGTTCTCCAGCTTGGAAAACCGTGCTTCAGTATCGTAGCCACAGTGAGGTTATTTCTTGTTAGTGCTGCTGACTTTAGAGCCCATCCCATCGGTAGCACTGGGTCCACCATCCTACAAACGATATCAGTCTGTATCTTCAACCCCACCCTCTTCCAGCACCTATCAAAAAATAACCTCCGGTCCGGAAGTTAAGAACGTATCTGTCACGCAACCGTCGAGCGTTTTTCATTTTCTAAAGCAGAACATTTCTCGCGTTCAGTTTTCAGTGCAATTCAGTCTATTGAATTTATTATTCTCATTTTTCCCCAGGGCTAGATTAGTGGGGAAAAGTAAATAGCTCAATATATAAAGGGTTCTTGGTCAGGGACCGCGCAAGGGGAGGGGCTAAAAAAATAATAATAATAATACATTTCCAGAAGTCATTTCACTAGTTAACGCTTTTTACTGGAAGTTGGTGATAAATTTTCCTTTTGATCTGCAGAAGTTCGCTAGGGACAAAAGTTGCAATGACCATTAGCAAAGTAGACGCGGTCACAACTGAAACAAATATCAAGAGTTAAGATAACTTTGAGTTGACTGACAGTTTAAACTATTGAGCAGTTGTATCTTGCATTTTATAAAGAAACGTTTTAATGACAAACATTTTATCGCCATAGATACTTTAAACTGAGAATTATACACATCGAATACACAGCTCTGGACATCGCGGGACACGGGAGTCCTACGTGATAACCAACAGAGAAGCGCACATGGTAAAATGATCATAATTAACGAAGGCTTCTGGCTGTTGGAAAGAAAATATCTACCAAAATCTCTGATTGTTTTGATTGTTTGCCGTTCTTGTATTAAAAAACAGTCACCATTTAAGCGCTGAAAGTTGGTAATTTGCACCACGCTTGTTAATTTTAGATGCATTTCCAGCCATTTCAGAGGACTTAAATTCACAATTTTCCCAGACCCCCTAGACGGCTAACGCTGACGTGTTCGCATTAGCCCCCCCCCCCCCCCCCCCCTCCCCCCACTCAAAAATAGTGCTGCGCGGGCCCTGTTGGTCTTTGACTATGCGTAACCGGACTGAAGCTAGATTATTCGGAAAATATAACAATGATATTACAACTTTATTGAAAGTTATGGCTGGCTTACAAGGCAGATAATATTACAACTTGAAATACACCCCATTTTGGCCTTGAATTATTTGGGGGTTTTCAGGTTTCGGGAGAACAACGGAAGTCAGATTGATAACGATCCCAACAATCAGGCATTATTCCTGGTCGTGAAAGCTTTTCAAAGTGATCATATGGCCTTAGTTGAGATACTTTCAGATAAAGCAGAGCATTTCTCGCTTGCAGTTTTCACTGCAATTCAGTTTATTGAATTTATTATTCTCATTTCCCCCTTCTACAGTACTGCGGATTTTCAGTTTTTAATTCCAAATGTCAGAAAATATGCGCTTGTGCGATAAATGTTCACCTAATAGATTAAAAATAAAACAAGAAACTATAAATGAAATAAAGGCTTTTATATTGTATACCCCACCCTCTTCCAGCCATCCCTCGTAAAAATGAACTTCCGGTTCCTTTCTTGCGTTACATGTAGTTGTCGATTTCAGTTGAAACCCGTTCCGACCGTAATTAGCGGTAAATTCCACAAGAAGCTACAAGACAAGAGACAATGTTTTAGAATTAACGCATTTGGTTCGCTGTTCAGTTCAAAACTAATGGTTAAACAAAGGCTTTTTTGTGGAGAGTACTTGAAGCCTGCTCTTTTGAACGAAAATGGAAACAGAGAATCTTCTTATCAAACACATGGCGTGCCGGTCATCTTTCAGTGAGCTGCAATTATCGCGAAGGAAGCAACAACTACAGGACTACAGCCCTCTTCTTTGATACAGCAACATAAAGGTTAGAAGTTTTATGTTAAATTAGTTGTAGGTTGAACGTAAACTGCGAAACAATTAAAGTTTTGCGTGTATGTGCACATTAAACTAATTAAGGAGACTTTTCGGTATCCGTTGAATCAGCGCATTTTAGCCAACTTTAAAATTTTATTACGTCGCACTGAATCATTTCCCCAAAAATTCCTTTGGGGATCGAAAAGAAGCACCCTTCGCCTTCCAAATGACAGATTTTCGACAAATTATTTTGTGTAGCACATACTTAAATAATAGGTTAGTTTTGATCTATTTTTAATCGAGTTAAAAGTAGGTCGGACAAATTTAATTATATTTTGTAAATAAAAAGACAAGAATTGCTCAAATTGCTCTCAACATATATTTCGATATCGTTCTTTAAGATTTGGTAGTTTTTATTGTCCTAGAATGTTTCATTTTGCTACGCGAAGCTTCGAGATTCGCCTTAAAGGGTCCCTCTCAACCAGTGTGCATTGCGGTCGTGTGTTATTGTTTTGATTCGGGAAACGCGGCAGCCGCCATTTTGAATCGAGGAATGTGTCAGGACAATAATGAAAAGTGTAAACGTGTACGGTTCCTTGGTTGCAGAAATTAGCGTGGATGCAGTTCCCGAAGGGCACACAGTGAGTATTTTCTCCAGTTTGAATGAATTTTGTCGCATTTATGGGTCATTTAAGCTCGTATTCGAGGTCAGATCGAGTCAGCGAAAAGTTTTTTTCAAGGTCAGGAAATGTCAAGGAGTTTGTTATCTGATCAAGGATACTCTAAATTTCTTGCGAAGGTCAGGGAAGTTTTGTTTTCATTAGGTGTGGCAACCATACATGGACTTGTTCTACAGGAAGACACACATATAAATATAAACATCTCTTCGCCAGACTTTGTCGTTTATAATTTATAGTGTATCGGTGCTTTCAGTCCGCAAGAGCAAGCGGTTCATTCAGAAGTCTCTTTCGCCTTGTTTTATCTCAATCAACAGTCAAACTATCGACCCCACCACTCCAGCAAAACAAAAAGCTATTCCTTTATTCGAAAATTTGGAATATTTCCTTCTAAACGAACTTGTAAATTTTTAGCAAGTTTCCCGATAAAAATACAATATGTTCAAATCTCTTGTAGGCTATTTTTAGAGCAAGAAATCGAATTTCAGTCAAGCTATTGACAGTATAGAAAAGACAGCTTCCTTTTATCCTAATTTGCAGGTGGTCCTAATCCTGAAGACTCACCTGGAAATGGTGTGATTGTGGGGGTGTGCAGACCCATGCAAACATCAGAGGAAGAGCAATGTTGTACAAAACGAGTCATATCTCTATTCAACTGCTCCACAATACCACAAAATCCCGGTTATAAGCCCTGGGTTATTTTATACAACTTCGTAAGGGGTTTTGGATGGGTTTATATGCTGTGGGGCTTATATCCTTGTTTGGGGGTATAATCGGAATAACAAAAGTGTTTCAGAATGAGCTGTAACAAGTTGATGCAGCAATAATAATATAATTTTATACCAAGAGGCTCTCTCACTGAGAAGTGATTTTCAGAAAGGTCCTGGGAAAAATAATAATAATTATGTTTTCCATTTGCTGGTCTTTAATAATCCTTCTGCAAGTCTATCAATGTAACAAATTTTAAGTGGAAGAAAATGGAAGAAAAAAAAATTATTATAAGCTATAGTTACAAGCTATAGCCCCCCTGCTCATAAAATATATATTTTTGGGTAGCAGGGAAATGGGCCAATTACGGGGGGAGGGGGAGGGCTATAGCTTATAACTGGTGGGGGCTTACCCGCCAGCTGCCGATGGACAATACTTGGGTTTTCGACGTTCGTGGTTTCACAGTGGAAACTGTACTTTGGGACACATCCATTAGCAAAAAATATTAACAGTCATATAACATATTTTGTAATCTACAGTCCTTGTCCCAAGGGTTTCAATATCTTTATTACAATCACCATACTATCTAGTGTAGTCCGAGTCACATAACCTGTGGCTTTTGCTGTCACTCAATACGCAAGGATATGTTATAGAGAAAATTATGTTTTTGAGAAGTTCAATTTCTTACACTGATTGTTGTTGTAAAGTTTCAATATCTTTTAGCTTGAATGGTGTAATGATTTATAATGGAAATGAGAATGTTACTTTTTTGTGGAAAAATGAAAATGGTGTATGAAGATGGTGCACACACAAACTTGTATAACCTGAATCCATATTTTAACACCTGTTCGAAGGGTGGATAACGCTATCCACCGGATAAATCACTATCCAGTGGATAGCATAGTTTATTTTGTTAACACTTATCCACTGGATAGTGATTTATCTGGTGGATAGTGTTATCCACCCTTCGAACAACCAGCCCCAGATTGTGATTATATGTTTTTCCTTAAATCTTGAAAGCTTGGCTTTGACCATTCCCACATGGCTATTGTTGGAGCCAGAATCTGGGGATTGGTGGGACTTACTTCAATAGGCGAGCAATGGTGTCTTGATTATTTACTCTTTTGGGTAGTATTTTGGAGCAGAGGGCAACCTACATGTAGGCTCGATTACCAGCCGCTGTTCGGGAAAATGAGCCCATGCTCATTCCCCAAAGGGGAGGAACGAAGACCGGACTCGAGAGAGCGGCGGAAATTGAGCCTAAGGGCAACCCAGTATTTTTAAGTTTTCTATCCTTTCTCTGGGACAACATAACAATAATTATTATTTTGATATGTTACTATAAGCTCTCTTGAATCAACCCTCTGTGTCTCAAAAGACATGGACGTCGTGATCCAAGGCTGGTTGGATAACACAGGCCAGAAATATCTAACTTGAAAGTACTCAATGGGAGAAATAAACAAATTACAAGTGTTATCATATAGCTAAAGTTACTCCACTGGGATTGATTGTTTTCGACAATTTCAGTGCATGCACCCAATTCTTTCATTGCAAAAGCTGTTGCATACCAATAAAAAGCAACAAAAATATCATGACATTGGTGATTACATCTTAAATCTGGGTTACATATCCATTTTGCGTGAGTGAACACATTTAATTGTTTATAGTTTATTTATTTATTTACACAATTCGCCAATGGCGGGTAAATAGACAAATTATAGGACATTACGTCCCTTCCTAGGCCTAGTTCATATAAGATATGTGTTTGTGTCACTATAATTTTTGATTTTCTGCAAACTTATCATAATATTTATGACTGGTGTCAACATCTGATCAGGACATGTAAACATATGCACCTTTTTATGTTTCTTCAAAAAACAACCTTTCTGAGGAGTCTTCCATATCCCCATTTATAAAGGGGTCTCCAGTGGAGAGCAAATAAAGGGTTGATATATAGCTGAGAGACTATTGGATAATTGAAATATTGTTCTTGTCACCAACCTCAGTCCATTGCATGCTGTCAAAAATATATAATCAATATCTCTGCTTATAGCATGATGTGGGTTTACATTTAAATCCCATTAAAAAATACAGCAACAATATTATTATTTTATTATTTTTTTAGTTATTTTCAATATCCCATGCACTCACCACGCCCTAAGCATGAAAGCGAGGCCTAAGGGCAAACTTTAAAAGAGTGGAAACATAGCTGAAGAAACAACATCAAGTGATTTAGAGGTTGTAAAATTAACCCTGGAAGTTGTTATTGAAGACTCCATTGGCCTTTCTATCAAGAATTCAGGAAAATCCAGTTGTGTACATTTCAGCCAAAACTTTGCTTTTACTTTCTATAAATGCTCCAGGAATATTTTAATTTTGCAACCTCTAAATCGCTCAATGTTATTTCTACAGCCATGTTTCCACTCTTTTAAAGTTCACGGGGAATCTTGTGGCCCTTATGCATCAATCAAGCTGTTACCATCCCCCCCCGGGCCGACCCCCGGGGATTTGTATTTTTTTTTTCGTGGGACTACAAAATTCCCGCCCCCGGGACACAGGGCCTTACAAATCCCCGGGGTATGTCCGGGGGAGGGGGGTGGTAACAACTGGAATTGATCGATGCATTAGGCCTCGCTTTTTCATACTTAGAGCGTAAGCGTGTATGGATTAGCATTCTTAGAAGGCATAACATACATGTATAAAAGTGAACAATATTGTTTACTGACACAAGGTAAGCTTATAAAATATTCATTGCCTTGATCCATTGAGCAAACAGAACACACTGTGATAGGCAACTACAAATGACTCTGGCCATGTTTGAGATTCCTTTATTCAAACGACTGAAAAAATTATTATGAAGCATCTCGCTACCTTCAGTCGACAACAGGGTAAAATTTACATGTACTGAACCTGAACCGTGTTTATAGACTGGAAAATCGATCTCTGACCTAACAAAAAATATACAGAAATCAACAAATTAAAATAAAAGAACACAAAAGGTCGTGAACGCTTAGAACTAGTCGTAAAACAAACGTTAACACAATATTATCATTATTTTTCAATGAGTTAAATAGTAGTGGGCCTGTTCCTTGTATTTTGGCTACAACAAATAAGCTAGCTTTAATATTTTAAGCTAAATTAATACGATAACTAATTCAGACAGAGTTAAAACAAATTATCAACGCTGACTCACTACTTCGAGCAGATCTCTTTGGCGTGTATATTGTGGCTACTGCTGCTATCGTATTCTCCCATCTGGACGACCATTTCCTGTGTAGCAACAGCTCGGCGAACTCGCTGTTTATAGAAAGACCTCATAGTGCAGCATAGTGAGATCCGCGAAACTCAATTCTGCTGTCCACTGCTGATTCCAGAGGTAAAAAGTGTTCTCCTTTAACAATATCGACTTCGCCTTTTCATTTTTAGATGGCCTGTTGCGCTTCGACGGCGAATGTGGCATGTTTTCGAACAAGGAAGGTATACAAGTCCCAAGTCGCTTTGGCGGCCATCTTTTCGCTTATATCGAAAATGGCGGTTCAAGCGATTCACGACCGCAATGCACTCTGGTTGAGAGGGACCCTTTAAATTTTGAGCTCCAAAAGCGGCATTTTGACAGAATTCGGTTATTATCGATTTTCTCGAAAATAAATCGATATTCAGCCAAACAAAGTATGCAGTGATTTGTTTCATATTAAGGTCTACCTAGCATGAGAATATGAGCAGAATTGATTTTTCGGCTGTGGCCACAATATTTTGAAAATGTCTGACCGTTGGTAACATTCGCTCTTAACGCTGATGCCATTTTCGATCGTTTTTATAGTGTGGACCATAATAATAGTGATAATAATAGTAATAATAATAAAAAATAACTCCCGCACGCCTTGCGTGCCTATGTTTTATAATGTAAATACAACGATCTTCATATATGTATACAGTAGAACCTTCCTGTGCGACCACCTCTCGTAAGCGACCACCTCCCGTAAGCGACCACTTTTCCAAAATACCAACATTTGCCCAGTCAAGTCACTATATTCGGAACCTCTCGTAAGCGATCACCTCTGCTAAGCGACCGCGGCCACTTGGGGCCGATGGTTTGAAATTTTCTATTGTTTTTAACCTCTGTTAAGCGACCACTTCACGTGATGCGATCCCACTATACGTGCACAAATTGGGTAATGAAGGACCGCAAAACCCTGAAATAACGATACAAATTGTTCTTACGTTAGAACTTTTGATTTCTGATATTCGATGTTCGCTGTATACTAGGAAACTCAGATATATTGAGATAAACAGTCACCATTGGTTCAGCATGACACTGTTTTATTGGAAATTGCACTGAACATACTGAAATCCATTCGAACTAATAAATGTGTTCTTGAAGGATATTTTACAGCATTTGGGGTTTATGGATGCATTTGCCCATAGATTAAGCCTCTGAAACTACTTCAGGCTGACTCATAGCCTGTGAGCAGGCTCACAAAATAACGCACACGCGAGCGGGGATAGCCACGAAAATGATTGCCGCTCGTGCGCGCGTTATTTTGTGAGCTGACTCAAAATTTGAACCCAATGTGGTCTGACCTCTCGTAAGCGAAAATTTGAACCCAATGTGGTCTGACCTCTCGTAAGCGACTACCTCCCATAAGCAACCACCTACAATGCGGGTCATAAGTGTTGGGACACTTAACGCGATGCTAGTGAAAATGTCTACCCTCCCCCCTCCCCTCCTCAAGCAGTGTTGAGTTTTGACCATTATACACATGTTATACAAAGAATGTTTATGTATATTTTTCAACACTGTTTTGGGGGAGGGGGGGAGTCGAATATAAGCTACAAAATCAACAAAAGTACTAATAAATTATTATTTTGTAATTTCTCATACAGTTTTCACAAGTGTCCCGACTACTTATGACCTGCATTGTCTGAAATGAACTTAAAGAGAAATAATGCAAACAACATTGTATTATACAATGAAATAGTCCAAGACCTTTTACATTGGTAACTGAAAAATGTTTGTCATAGTCCAAACAGTTATATACTGGGAAAAAAATTATTATCATAAGGCTATTCGAACTACATAAAACGCTGAGTTCTGACTTATTATTTTTTTGTCTGAATTCGAAAAGCGCGTGAAAGTTTGAGGTATTCTTTACAACAGATATATTTTATTGTGTTTGTGAAGGCCTTACTTTTCAGTTTGCGCACTTTCTTGACATTTTTGTTTCTCCACAGGATAAAAAATGACATAATTCACAGTTCCTATTATTCTCGTGTCCTCATTCTATTCACTATTTAGAAGGCGATAGAGCACTAAATAAACACAGTTTACCACTAAAACAATGATTGGTATGTCTGTGGTTCAACATAGAGTCTTCAGTTCAGGGAAGTTTCACGAAACTGCAATCTCTGCTATGGAAAGCGTAGGAATTCGACAACAGAGGCAGGTTTATTTAATAACCTATAGTAGGGAAAATCTTACTTCTTTCTCCACTCGGGAAAGCTTTGCCACAGCAATAGTTAATGCGTTTGAAAGAACAACTGTGGCAAAAGTGTTACACTGGGTTGTTTACCTAAAAACTTTTGCAGCAAAGACATCGAATTCGACAAAGACACGCCTTTCTTCGCGACCGCGGATGCTCCGCTAGTGTTAGTGAAAGGAGGGTCAATCGATCAGGCCAACACTCAGATGATGTCGGTCCGTTGGTGTTGGTGGCATTTCTGGAAACAAATACCACAAAAAGATCAACTTCGTCTAAATCCCTGTCCAAGATGTTTTGCCTAACTAATTCTGGAAAATAAATGAAAAGAAGGAAAGCCGAATGTCAACAATTCAAATGACACACACGCACAGAATAGCGTGAAATCACGCATTCACCGTGACATTCTTTGACAGTGCTCCCGACAGTGCTCCATTAAAAAATGTCATTTTTAAACTGTAGTAAAAGGTTTTTAGATCTCATTTATCATATACAAGTAAAGAGAATGTAATTATATTCTAATTTCTGTTCAAATATGTATAGAGCAAGTGTTGAAGTTAGAAAATGAACAGTGCTCCATCAGATGTTTATTGTAGAGTTTATACAAATATGTTGTTTTATGTGACGTTTCAGTGGAGCACTGTTCGAAATCCCACTTGTAGATATAATTTTGTAAAGGAATGTAGTATTTTGTATAGTATATTGTTCATGTTTTTTATCAGGTTTATATAAATTATTTATTATTAATTGCCAACAACGAAGAAAAATACATTACAAGTGGAGAACTGTGCTGCGTAACGGGAGTAATGTTACTTGTTCAAAATATTAACTCACTGTAACGCAACACTTTTTGTGTACGTTATGTTACAGTTTTAAAAGACCCTAGGATTTCTGACAGCCTCCTTTTTCATTTTTCGGGCAAATTGTAATCGTACCTTTTTGTCCTTTTCACTAAGAATCCCCTTCCTCCTGGCAGAAAAATACGAGTAGCCCAGCTGATTAAGACAGCGTGAATATGTCCTTCTACTTGCTGATTGAAAACTAAGGCCACTCTCTTCTACCAGGCCCTTCACTGTCATGTGAACATTTATAATATTCTTTCTCAATCTCTTCATTGTTCGAATCAGTGTTCTCAAGTCGCGTTGACTTACGTGTCTTGGTCTCCCGGTTTTCTTACAGCTTCTACTCTCTGTAGCACTTCCAGGAAGTTCATCACTACATATTCTTTGAACAGATGATTTCGAGATTCCACAATCGTGTGCAATGCGTCTATACGATAATTTGTGGTATTTATTCAAATACCATGCTAAAGCTCTTTTGGATGCCGTTATTTGCTTGGTAAAAACCATCTTAATAGTTGTTTCTTTCCAAAAACTTTGCAATAACTGCCATTCGCAGAGTTTTGTGATTAACACAATTCGAATGAAAAAAGTTCACGTCACAGTACTAAACAGTTTTATAATGCCGTCCGTGCAAAATAACACCTGTATAAAACATGTAGTGGAAGTAACCAAGTAAATTTTATTTTTACTGTAACATGAAAGCGAAAGTTTCCAATTTGACTAATTTGATAATTAGGCGGCCAGACTTTGGGTCACGTTTGCGTTCACGGGGATCACGGCTAGATGAACAACAAACATTCTGGATTCTGTCACGCATTGCAATTATTGAACATTGCAAGTCTTTGCTTTCAGTGAATGACAACTCTTTTATAACGCTATGAACTGATGAAGAGTGGATTAATTTCGACGGTGAGGCATCTAGATGAGAGTGGCAGTGTGAAGTTTTTGCGGAGTATGACGAATATCTTTCTTTCCAAGCACGATGATTTTAATACATGCAAACCCGACATGAAACTATTAACTTCATGGACAAATTCAACCACTGCCATGAACTCTGGTAGGTGTGTATATAGTTTTAATACATACCTACACTGCCGTAACCATGCGACTTTGAGTGAACAAAATTTTGATTGTTTTTTAAAAGATGTCAGGAAGGTGACATGGGGGAATCAGGCAGTTGTATGTTCATAATTCTTGTTTTACTTGCTTATCAATTTCCATCCGCAGCACTTGGCTTTCTGTTAGAATTTTATAATATGCCTTATCATTCATGAGTGGCTCATAGGAACCTTTGATTATGTTAACTTTGTAACTCGACTCATTAGCCGTTTAAGCTGAGGGCCTAACAAGCCTCAATTGTCGCGAGTATAAATAAAGTATATGTATGTGTGTGTGAGTGTGTGTGTGTATGTATGTATTATCAGTCTTCCTCGGCTATCTTCGGAAATGCCCGGATAACATTCAGACATGTTCACAAAAAAATACTCAATCAAAAATGTGAAGAGCTAAATTTAACTGATATATGGAGAATATTGAACGCAGATAAACGCAGATATACATGGCGCCGGAGGAAACCAGAAATTCAATGCAGGCTGCATGATTTCTTTTTAATTAGCTCAGATTTAATTTGCAATACTAATCTGGCAGACATTGTTCCTGGGTACAAAACGGACCACTCAATGATATTGCTTAAAATAGCCTTGCACCACAACCCGAGAGGAAGAGGATTTTTGAAACTAAATACCTCGCTCACAAAAAACGAATACGAGTCTGACAACTCAGTTAATCCGGCCCTGCTTTCGGATATGATCAAAATGAGTTAGAGAAAAGTCGATTTCATGTGCAGCAGCTAAAAACTCCAAGGTAACTTTCAGGGGTAATCGTGCTCGTAATTTCGAAATCGGCCTCACGCTGCGCGCTCGGCCGATTTCGAAATTACTCGCCCGATTACACCCTGAATTGTTCTCCACTCAGTCCAATTACCATTACTAATCAATATATTGTCAGTAAGTTATGGATTTAATATCTCGACACAGCCATGCTTCTGCACCCATATCCTTGTGGAGAGCTAGTTTCATTTACTTTGTGTTTTACTTGCACTGTAGTTCCTCCAGAGATTCTTGCACGAGGAAACTTGGCCTTGGAAGCATACCACGAGGCCCTTGCAGAAGGGAAGACTTGCGTCAAGATGGTGCCAATCATGTTGATTGGTCAGGGCTGCTCAGGAAAAACCAGCTTAAAGAAATCACTGAAAGGAGAACGTTTCAACCCAGATGAAGACAGCACTGTAGGGATAGATGTAGATCCATCGTATTTCAAAGTGTCAACTGAGATTTGGAAAGCAGGAGAGAAGAATCAAGTACCAGATTCTGATACAACCATGTCTTATGAGCACCATGCAGCACGATTGGCCATTGTGGAGTCTGTTCAGCCAAGACAAATCCCCCTGGTTGACGACGCAGTGTCATCACGTGTAAGCAGTGACTTCACTTTAGAAGTACCTTCACATGTTCCTAGTGTAAGTAGCAATAACCTTGATGAATTATCTGGTGACTTGAAATATTCCGAAACTAGTGAGATACCAAGAGATCCAGAATCTATTCACACATCCAGCAATCAGGAACCTAATCACAAATATGCCCCTGATGCATCAACACATGACAAATCTGATCTAACACAGTGGCAGAAAGAGGACACTCCTCTTGTCAGACCCAAAATGCCAGAAGAGATAGCAATTTTGATTGAGAAGTTAGAGTCGTGTAGTTAGCTATCAGGTGGTGTGCGCACTACTATCACTATGCATCATGGACGGTATCCAAAATCTGATCATTTGTGCCAAGACTTCGTGGAGTGTGCATCTTGTGGGAAGCGACTAAAATCGACTAAAATCGTTAAAATTTAATACGCCGTAAAAATCAGTGAATATACTCCATTTTCTTTCGAAGAATTTTGAAGAACAAACTGCATCGAGTTCTCTGGGAAAATCAGTCTCCTCCTCTTGATAAATACCTTTTGTATTTACCATACAAAAGAGATTACTGTCCGCGGTTCACCCTAAATCCTGGTTCACACTTGTGTATGAACCGGTGTGAGATAAGCACAAGCACAAGATTTGGCTGTTGACGTGACTCCCATCATGCAATGTTCATCAGAATTTCTAAAGCACTGCGCTTGTGTATGTCGTCTTGTGCTAAAAGCAAGTGTAAACATCCTTGTGGTTATGCTTGCGGTTATGCTTGTGCTTATCTCACAAGTGTGAACCAGGCTTTTATATATAAGTTCTTAAAATCCCTTAGTTCTTCATGGCATGACACCGTGGGAGACTTAATATAATTATTTTTCTGATCCCATCTCATTACACCTGCTAATGCAGCTCTGAAGCTGAACGGTTCAGAAGTATGCTATATACTGTTATATAATTTTAATAAGCAATAATGTGCTTATTTATGTGTGATTCTGTTTTCAGGGGAGGTTTAAGAAATTAAAAATGGCAATGATGTGTTTACATAGCCTGATGCAAATCCAATCATGAAATAACTAACAGAAACTATGAAATTCTCCCAAACTCCCTCTGGTGACTCCATCAGGCTTTGTAAACACAAATGCCATTTTCTGTTTCATTCCTTTTATTACCTATAAAACTGCTATATTACTGATGTATGGATCATACCTAAAAAACTGCAATGACAACAAGCATACAAAAGTTGCAATATTTCTTTTATTTGATTTATAACTTCCTATATTGTAAGGCAACAGGTCCAAATATTACTGAGGAGTTAGAGGGAAGACCAGGGGTAGTGGTGCTCAATTTATAAAAAAATATGTAGGACCAAAACCCTCAAAACAACAATAACAGCCAGCAACAGGAAGCCCAAACAAAGCATCCACTGTATTGTTTAATATTTGGTTCAGTGTGAATAAACATAAAACATTGAAATGCATCAGTACAATATTCACCAATCATGCAGACCATTCAGCTCATACAACAGAAGTTCCTTGACAGAAGATCAGCTATTGAATTTACCTCTTTTTGACGAAATGTTTCGATGCAAGCAAGAAACGATCAAATTGATTTCAGGAGCCCAGAAATCAAAATTACCGAACTGGCCATCTTACCTTCAGTTCGCTCATGCTCGTGATGGGGCCACTGGCCTCAGTGAACCGGAATCAAAAAGTGAAGACTGATCATGAATCATCGAACAAAGCGATGGTTTATTGCCCGACAGGCCGATGGAAGCTCGTCCATTGCTCAGAGGCAAGCAGTCGGGAATCACGAACAAAAGGTATTTATCAAGAGGAGGAGACTGATTTTCCCAGAGAACTTGATGCAGTTTGTTCTTCGAATTCTTTGAAAGAAAATAGAGTAAAATCGCTGATTTTCACGGCGTATTTAACGATTTTAGTCGATTTTAGTCGCTTCCCACAAGATGCACACTCCACGAAGTCTTGGCACAAATGATCAGATTTTGGATACCGTCCATGATGCATAACGATCGTAGTGCGCACACCACCTGGAAGCCACTTGGCTGTTAAGGACGTTCGCGCCCATTGCTAGTGCGCATCCTTACTGCGCACGCTATTCATGCCGCACGCGCATGCCACGTCATGCATCCAGCGCACGCGCTGAGAATGAAACTGGACAAACATAGTGCTGGAGGCCGCTTGAATAACTTGGCAAGGATTTTACTCTGTTGGAAGCACGGTGACCCCTGTTTTTCTTTTCATAGATCACTTCCTTTATTGATTCTCTCCATTTTAACAAAAAGCAAAAACATTCTTAACGTGAGAAGTTTTGATTATTTCGCTTTTTCTACTAATTTGCGATCAAATTTTTCTGCGAATGCGGGTGTGCATGACTTACAAGTATCCTACTGTAAGGCTAATTCTACCTGAAGGAATGACATCAGCTGCAAAAATTTACTCAATAGGCCTATTTGCATTGAAATCAACACATCCATCTTATCTAGAGTTCTCCATTTTACATTAATATTTGCTGATAGCAATGAAGCCGATATCGCCTTACATGACCAAAAGTTCTAGAAACACTATGGTCTTCAATGCGCTTTATCTCCGAAACGAGCACGGTGACCCCCTATTTTTTTTGCCTGTCTGACATGAGTTGGTCATTATCTAACTGCAGCAAAAGTTTAAAAAAATCTGAATGTGGGAAGAATTTGGCGCGAACGTCCTTAAATTCCCCGGGGTGGGCTAATGTCTGCCCCCGGGCCAAGATAAAATCACTAATGCCCCACCCCCGGGATTGCAACATGTGTAAATGGCCCCGGGGGGGGGATGGGCACTGCTGGAATTGACTGACGCATTAGTTATACATGATTGAGACTGGTTAGTTATCTTATTCATCTTAGGCTTTTCGGGACAACTACATGTAATTAATTGTGGTTAAAGAGACTAATTTGTGATGACCAGTATTTTTGGTTCCTTTCAGATGTTGTCGTTACTTCCAGCAAAAATTATCAAGTTGTTAGAGTGGTTTGGTTTTTCAGGAGACAAGGTAATGTGTTAATTAATTATTGTATGCAGGCTAAAACAGAAATTACTGACAGGAGACTGCTCTCGTGGGAGATGGACTGAGCGTGCTACAAAATGCATTTTCTATACTTTTTAATCAGGGAGCGATATTTTTGTATTACGCTGGTCGTATAAAACAAGTTCAAGGAAAACTGGATGAGGTTAGTTGGGGTTGGGTAGCCTGCGAGAACATAGCAGCCGGAGAACATAGCAGCCGGAGAACATAGCAGCCGGAGAACATAGCAGCCGGTTTTCCCAGGCTCTGCGTTCGCAGGCTAGGGGTTGGGTCGAGGAGACGGCTAACACTTCAGACTATTAAAAGGAATCTTGAGTGTAACACTTTTGTGCGGGAGTACATGATGGGGGAACTCGGGGAGGGGGCAGGGTGTTCCCACTGATAATTGTTAGCCAAGATTTCTGTACGTGAAATTACTGTTAAAGTGTTGAGTGGAAAGAACTTTCTATCGATAAACGAAGCACAAAACTTACTAAATTTCTCAAGTTTCACCGCCATCTTGAAAATTCTACATCCACAATGCGTAGGGATCGTAGTGCGCACACCACCTGTTTAGCTATGTTATTAGGATAATTAATTCAACATTTAAATTTGGAACAGCGGGGTACTGTAACACGATTAACGATGCTGTAGCACAGACATCACTCAACTGTCGCAGGAAGGTATTAGGAGACGTCCGCAGGCGAGAGTGTTTTCTATATTCCTCAAGTGTTCTCAAATAATACATGGCTTTGGCTTCTTTATATGCTTTATGATATACATGTAGAGACACAAATTTTCTATGTTTTTTATTTATTTATTTATTTATTTATTTATTATTCAAATAGGTTTACACTTAATTACATCCATTACTTACAAAGTGACACTTTCAATTCACTCAATCTTACACATTCACACCCGAAATTTACATTGCTACGTCATCACATCAATTTGAACCTCTACAGTTTCTAAATAAATAAATGTTATTTACCTGGCGGGAGGTCCGTATAGGAAAAAACCGACCTGATGTCTTGAGTACGACGGGGCCGTACTCACGCGTGTGAAAAACCGATTAGCTTATCACAAGGTCGCTATTAAACTACCAAAGAAATAAAACTTAATCCAAATAGCAAGAAACTCAGACGATTAATTTTTACGCCAAAATATGTAATTACAGAAACTAAGGTAGTTGTGAAGAACAGACGCTGGAGACTCAAATGGAATTTCACCACTAAAAGCAGCTGAAATGGGAAGCTACGGCTAAGCTACGGTATTTAAAATTTAGCACAAAAACCATTCAAAGTCGCAACCGGCAATCTTCCATACTCTTGTGTAGTATCATGAAAGCATTTCTCGACCAAAACTGTTTCCTCATTTTTCCACATTTTCATTTCAAATCGATAAACAAACCACAGACAATGGATTAAATTGCAGCGGCCTCCATGCTAATCAAATCATACACCACCTCCGAATGGCTCATATATACACAGACATCGTTCAAATCAATCAACAAACTACGGTTTCCGAATTAGTATCCGGCGCGTGAAAATGAAAAGTACAATTTGTAGCGTAGCAAAGCTGCACGACAAATAAACTTCAAGTCAAGCAGCATCTAAATTGACCTTCAAGTCAAGTGGCATCTACTGATCGATCGACAAGCCACGGTTTCCGAATTAGTATCCATTTTCCTGAAAAGTACATGTAGAGAAGCGCAAAAAAATAAACTTCAAGTCAAAGCTAGTCAAGCGGCATCTAAATCGATCAACAAACAACGGTTTCCGAATTAGTATTCAACGTGTCTGCAGTTGCGTGAAAAGTTCATATAGACATATAGATAAGTGCGACAAATAAACTTCAAGTCAAGTGGCGCCTTTACGGCATTCCACAGCATTTTGATTCAAAAGCCTGAATGCTTTATTGTTTAAAATAACTCTCGAATTAATCTCTGGCGTGGCAGCCTCGTAGCTAATCAAACCACAGGAATCGATCAAATAGATAAACAAACCACAAATTTTTCAACTCTCTAAAACAAGTCTTCATATCAAAATGTTCATTTTCATGCAAATCAAACTCTTTTCGTACAAAGACTTGTTTTGAAAGAGAAGCAAAAGACAAGTCGGATGGCCTATTGTTCTCGTAGCCAATCAGCAGAGATCTGTACATTTGTAGCCAATCATAATAAGGCCTGGTGAAGACTTTCTTTCGTTTGACGTTTTATAGCATCGCATTGGCAAGGAGCAGCAACCTAAGGATCTGGAATTGAAGAATGATTTAGCCACTTTATTCTAATGTACTCGCGTTAGGATTTGGAGAAACAATCTCTGGTCGGTTTGAAAGTCTATCAAAGGAACATATTTCGATAATGAGCATTTAATTAAATACCTTATTAAAGTATTAGAAAATCAAGAAAATACTTTTTTGGGCAACTCTGTTCCTGTACAATTAACACTGTTTGTTATGTGAATTTCACTTTTATTCACCCTTCCATTTCTTGCCTTCTCTCCCCAACATCCTTTCCAAGCTGGTTAGAGTATTTGGAATCAATCATATTTAGTGAAACGAAGAATTTACCACTTCCAAATTACAAATCAACCCAGGACAAACCTTGCAGTTGACACATGTACGCGTTGCGTACCTATTTTTTTGTTTGGCGACAGCGAAGGATTCTGGACCAGCAAATCCGGTCCGTATAGGAAAAAGCTGGACCGGGTGACCGCGCGCGATTAGCCAATCAGATTCAAGGATTAAGGATTCCGGACCACTAATATGCTTCAGAAAAAAATTAATGTTATATCTACAACTTAGTGAATTACATTTCCCATGTTATTATTATTTTTAATACATAATTTATGTATTTTCTGTCTCGTACTTAAATTTAACTTTAAATTTAAAACCTCGTATGTTCGGAAGTTCTTGATTTCTTCTACACCCCCATAAGTATATTTTTCCTCTAAGTCCAAATATCACTCCATCAAACCAGGAACGACAAAAGAATGTGAAAAGAGCAGAAAAAGAAATAAACCAAGAACTTGAAGACCTTTACCAGTTACGATTTGGTAAAGATGAAGAGATGAGCATCCAAGCAACGACTGCAGTCACCGAGAACACAGTGTTGTTAAAGAAATATCCTTACGACGAAGTCACGAGCAAGGAATTTGGTAAGTAAATCTAAATTATTAGCCTTTCAAGGTTTCAGTCTTCAAAGTAGACATTGTTTTGGTTCGACAAGAGATAGCAATGGAAGGTGACAAGAAGAGGTAAACAAAGCAACTTAAAGTCGCTTGAATTTCAAAACGAAATCAACTGACAGTGAAAAAAGATCAGATCTCAAGCCAATGGACTCCTGTGATGATTCTCTAATTAATTAATTTTCACAGCTAGGAATTCCCTTTAGTTCGTGTACTGTTTATAGTATATGTAGTATTATAGAAGAAATTAACTTTGTGTCTATTGTTGATATTGTTGGATGCATATTGCCTGCCCTTATGCTAATACCTTTTCTGTAATAAATGCTCCAGTTCTGTCCTTCTCTCTGTCACGCAACACTATGCTTTTGGAAGAGAGGTTCCAGGGGGCCTGTGCATGTCTGTGCATGCTCATCGGTAATCCGTTATGTCTCAAATGGAAACTTGTCACATAGTATTTATCAACAAAAGCTATAATATTACGAGAGGACACTTATAAAAAAAGTTTGTTGGGTGGCTACGGTAAGGCGTGTCGCACAGTAAAGAGTTTTATCTACTTTCTTTTTATTTGCAGTGGAGGGAGGGGGTATTCATGAAATGTGAAATAAAGCAACAACAACAGCAACTTTATTAGGTATCCCCATATTTATACTGGTATTACCATAAAATAATAAGAAAAAAATAAGATAAAATACAAAAAAATCGAGAAAATCATATAAATGTATACTTAGAATATATGAGAAATGCTGACAATCTTGAACTTAAGATATCAGAATAATCTAATTAAATTACACGTTCTTTCTTTTGTTTGTAATTTCAAAAATATAAGCTGCAGTAGTCCTGCAAATATAAGGGTCAACATTATTGAAAAGAAAAATAATTTTGGATTTATTGTTAAATTGTGAAAATAAGTGATATTTATTCTGTATTTCGTTTTGAATTTTTTTTCTAATGTCAGAGTAGAAGGTACATGAAAAAAGAAAATGTTCTTCATTTTCGATTTTATTTAATTTACATAAATCACAGATTCTGAGGTGTTCTGGTAATTTTGGGATTTGGTGTCTACCAGTTTCAATTTTAAGGCTATGGTTTCCAATTTTAAATTTAGTAAATATTCTTTTGTGTTGATAATTTTTAATGTGGTCAAGGTATGTTGATGGTTTTGTATCCGTTTTGAAGGTTGAATAGAAATTTAGTTTCCTATTTGAATTTAGCGAAGATATTTGATTGTTAATGAGGCTTAATTTTATATTTTGTTTTGCTTGATGTATTAGTTTGTTGATGTTATCAGGATAAAGATTACTGATATGTAGATTATAAATTATGTGTCACATAGGGAATTAATCTTTTCAATTAAACTTGTTTGCATTTTTTTCTGCCATTTTTTTTTATATGTATAAGCATTGTTTAGCTGTACTATTTTCTGGTACGAGATGTATCCAGAATTTTAAAATATAAAGGTTAATTAAAAGTTTGAGGGGTAATCTTCCAAGTTCATTTCTACTAGCAGCGTTTGGGGATCTTTTATTTACTCCTAAATGTTGTTTAAAAAAAAATGTGTGTCTTTTCCCACGAGTTATAATCGTCTTTGTCATATATTCCCCATACTTCAGAACAATATAGAAGGATTGGGAGGAGTAAAGCGTCAAAGAGTTTGTTGTTTATAAAAATTGGAAGTTGAGAGAAATTGAGATATCATCTTGTTGCAAAAAACGATCTTCAAGTTTTTTTCTTTTAGTATGTCTTTATGATTTTTGAAATTCCCGTTTGGCGATAAAGTTACTCCCAGATATGTATAAATATTTACAATTTCTGATTTATGTATTGGTGTAAATATACCTTCACACCAGGATGTTGGAAAAGTTCCACTGGAAAGTATTAGATTAAAAAGTTTTACCAATGAAGAATCTATGAAGCTTATGCTTATGCTTATGCTTCGAATTTTATCTGGTCCAGGAGCTTTTTTGTTTTTTAAGGACTTGATTGACTTTTTTATTTCATTCAAGGAAATTGGTTCATCTAGATTGTTGTATTTTAAAATGCTTGTTGTGTTCAAGTTTTGTTTGGTTTTCAATTACAATAAGATGTGATTGGGATAAAGTGTAATGATTAGGTGCAGAGTGCAATGTTTGAAAGTGTTTATAAAGGTTATCGATAGGTATGTCATTTTTATGTTGTGTTACACAAACACAACATCATAGTTTATGTGGAGCTTTTGTCATGGGATCACTCGATCCTAAGATGTTAACTTTTGGAAATTTTAAAGAAACATATGGAAAATTGAATTACGAGATTTTGCTTCTAACATCGCTTCAAATACTACTGCAACAGCGCAAGGTATATATTTTTTTCTTTTGTGTCGCAGTTTCCCTTGTGGTACTTGTGCAAAAGACGCATGCGTGTAGCGCCCAAATTATAATCACCAGAAGCTCTAATTATTGACCTGATTTCCTGCAAGTCACTGGCGCGATTTGCCCCAAATCAGGACATTTTAAGGAAAAGAACAATCTCTATGACTAATCAAAGGCACTATGTGCCAACTCGTGAATGGAAAAGTAAATAAATTAATTAACATAGAAATATGCAGTAGTACCGGGTAAATGTAAGTTGACAGTCTCGTCCTCGATGCTTTTGAGAATCGAGTTTCGAGTTTTGAGTCTGACTCGAATAGGTATTTCGAGGAAACGATTTATTTCTCGAAACAGAACAATAGATTCCGCGCGGCATTCACGCAAGCCGGTGTATTTCGTATTCACGTCCAAATCAGTGTTGGTCGGGAGGGAAACTCAAACGAAAAGTCTTTAATCACTGATATTCGATAATCGCCAACTTTATGGGCCGAATATTTTTAAAAACAAGGTTTACACAGGGTTTAACAAAACCATGGCCTAATACGATTTCAAACTGACTGGCCAACTTAACTATATTAAGCCTATTAACCGTACAGTAAACCCCGTTTATAATTAGAAGGTGTATATAAACACAGACCAGAGGTCTATAACTAGTTATAGACCTCTGCACAGACTAAAAAAACATTTAGCGACTTTAATAGACTGACCTGCATATAAGTTTATTTAGACCTCATTGACTAACTTTTTAGACGTCGTTTAAATATTCGGCCAATATGTTCGAACTGGTTTGAGTTTTATTTGAAAGCAAGTTGCTGTTCGTGAAATAAAATATTTCAATCATTTCAAAACATTCTGATCTTGTTTGTGTAGTCTGTGCTTCGCACGCACAATATAAAATTAATTTTATATGTAAACATTCATTCGTCTTCAGTTCTGTCATACACGAAACTCTTGGACAGAAAAATACTACAGTTATCTATGAAGTTGCAATTCTTGGACTAAAATTAGCTACAGTTAAATTATCAAAAATGGGTTTGCTCTCCGATTAAAAAAAACATATTGAGATACTATGAAAATAAAAGGTAAATCTTATGTTTTTGTCCTCCGTCACGCAACGCTTCCTCGTTCCGATAATAATATTTTAAAATTATTTCAACCATTCATGCAACTAAAATAACATAAGCTTACATGCGTATGATATAAACATCGTCCATCGCGCTGACTAAAAGAGTCCATTCGAGTCCATTCGCGGAGGCCAAGGAAATATGGAGATTGAGCAAAAAACACTGTCGAGCGTCTAAATAGATCCATGAATAGAAAAGATGAACATAGCCACTGAAACCAGTCATTTGGTGAGGGGGGGCAAGGGGGGGTCTTGTCACGAAGTCACGAAACGTAATTTTGCATTTCACGAATCACACGGCCAAAAAATTCGTTTTCACGATTCTCGGAAATACTGGTCCAAAAAGTTTCAAAAGTAGTTAACGTAGTAACGTAAAATACCTCTAATCACGTTTTGTACAATAGCGCGCTTTGCTTCAGTTCATCTTCATGGTCTTCTTGAGTGGCATGTGCATCTTATGAAAGAAATCTCACTCGCACAGCTCGTCCACTTCGAGTTGTTACTGCCCTCATGAATGTCAGTGTATCATCATCATCATTATCATCATCCACTGCATGTTCACGTTCACTATCCGTGTCATATTCGTCCTCCTGGAGATTGCTAGTCACTCCGTTTTCTTCTTGCTCTTGCTCCTCTTCCTCTCTCTCTTCCTCTTCATGGGCGATAATTGGTGCGTCTGGCATATGATTCTGGAATAGGTTAACCTTTTCCTTGGGGTAGTCTGAAAGGGATGGGCGGTACATATTTAGAGGTAAGGTGCCAGCTTTGAACTTGGTTGTTTCTTGCCTGACAGTGCGTTGGCGAACGCACTTGCCATGCAGCACTGCCCATTCCCTCATCATCTGCGCTTGCTTAGAATCCAAGTGCCTTGTTTTACCAAGATGGGGAAGTTTTGAAATTTCCTTCAATGAAATAGAATTGTCGGGAATTGGATAATAGGAGGTGGGATGTGTGAAATAGTAGGCTGCCCAGCTCGTAATCCTTTTGATACTTTCGTATACAGAGTTTCCCAGATTGCGAGCAAAGTTGAGAACTGTAGGAAATTCATCCTTAAAATGACCAACAGCATGTAGGTTTTCCACTTGAGTGGTAAGGCAAGAATGGAGATCAACGTCGATGTCTTTGTTAATCGCTTGGATGGTTGATTGAAGTGTGCCAAGTTGACTGTAAATCATCTGCACGGACTTGAGTGTCTGGTTTGACACTGTCCCTTCAGGGCCATTGGTAGCTTTCTGAGAGTTGAGTGATGCTTGCACTGTACTGACAGTTCCTTCAAGAAAATTCTTCAGGTCACTAACTTCCTTCATCGCTTCAGCTATCGGTCAGCGGGGAACCGTTTGATGTTTCAGATGAACAGAAAATGCCCTGTACAATTTGGCAAGATGCTTTAAAAAGGTTACTGTGCCAGTAATTGTAGTTACAAGTTTTACACATCCTGTCTGTGGATCAGTGACAAAGATATTGGTATTTTCCGTGCAAATACCCATAAGCTGGCCAAATGAAGAGTTTTCTGCTCTCCCCTCTGCGTTGCCCTCTCGGCCGTTTCCAGCTATCATCTCAACGTTGCATTCCTGATCAAGATACTTGACTTGGAAGGTTCCTGCATCGCAGAACAAGACACCGTCCTGATGACTTGCTATTCCTGTACATTCAGAGCAGACCTCTGTATCATTCCGTAACAGAACAGAAGTTGTTCTTGAGTTGAGATCAATTGAGAGTAGCCGCGGCCCTTTTTCTGGTCTTCCTTTACCCCTTTGAATGCCACAAACAGAGTTCCATTTCTTACACTCAAGATTCACAGTGAAGGATTTTAGCAGATCAGGGTCAGATCACGTTTCACGGAATATACTTCAATCACGATTCACAGAACGGTTTTTCAGTAAGTCACGATTCACGGACCACAGAAATGGCCAATCACGGAGTCACGAAAATACCCTTGCCCCCCCTCTTTGGTGAGTAAATCAAGCCACTTCCAGCTCAAGACAACAGCAACTCGGTGTCCTTGGTAGATACTTTAAGTAGGGTTATTAAAGTGTCCACTTAAAGTACTTACCCAGGGCTCTTGTCGCTCCCGTCGCTCCCGTGTGTGTCCCCCGTGCGTGAGTCAAAAAAGGAATCTTGCATCATCTTTCAGGTATCGAAGGTCGCGAGATCGAATCCCAGTGGAGGCAGGTTTTTTTTTTTTTTTTTTTTTTTTTTTCCCGCAAGTATGAGAAACACAGGTACTAATATCAGTTCGCTTTAAATATATACGCTGGAAAAAAAAAGCATTGAAGGGTTTTTATAGTTCAGACGCAAACAAAATAAAATATCATAGAATTCCATACCATAGTGGTACAAAAGAAAATATAGAATGATTCAGATATATTAGATTTTATTCATACACTTGGTATAAAGAAGATACAACATTTAACATACTTAGTGTTTTCCTAAGTCTTGAAGTCCGTAGCTTGGTTTAAGTTTCGACAGCTTGAGCCTTGATCAGCCTTGCAGCCTTGAATCGATCGAAGAACTTCAAACGTGACTCACTTTTAATATTCTAAATGTCTCCTCTTTGGGCGGTCGAGTATTATTTAGGGTTATTTCTTTCAATTTCGAACTCCAAAAAGGTGTCTAATTGTAATTGTAGGAGTGAAAATACCGTATGAAAAATAGAAGAGATCCGCGCCAGACGCCATTTTGTTTACTGATAATGCATAAATTACCGTACTACGCATACATTAAAGTTTACAACCTAGTGGCCATCGACCGAGGGATCGAGGGAGCGAGTGAAATTTGTCCGCTATACGCTATAACTTCGTTCATGCAAAGCATTCACTCGTTAAAAACAGGAAAATGTATTGAAAAAACGAGTAACTTAAATTACATTTATGCGCCAAAACCACAGTCACGAGTGCTTGTTTTCTGCCTATAAACAAAGCGCAGAGAATGCATTAGCCGTGCCTTTCACTGAGCTTCAAAATCTGTTCAATACAGAAACCATTTCCCTAGGCTGTACGAGCTGAAATATTTCCTAAAGTTTATCAGCGTATTGAGTTTATTACAGGAATCGCATCGAAAATTAAATATTCGGAAAGCAAAGACGAATGTCAACAGGCAAACTGTTGCAAAATACATGTAGTATGTATAAATATGACTGTGACCTTTAGCGCGTTATTTGATCACTTTAACTTTACACCATACCAAGGTTTTATGATGTGTAACGCAATGCGTGCGTTATAACTCTACTATTTTTGGCCTATGGTGTGAGCAAATTGAAATTTGAATCGAATCAAATCAAATCGATTGGTTACTTGTGGTTTCTGGGTTGTTAGTTTCATTCATAGATTTTAAAATGTCCCAGAAGTTGTGGGTATTTTTAGTGTTTATTAGATCATCAATTTTAGAACTAAAATAGTTTTGTTTTTTGTTTCTTAATAGGCGTTTGAATGTTATAAGGGTGCTTGTGTTTTCTATTTGAGATTGATTTGAGTTGTTTTCGTGAAATTCTGCATTCCTGGTCGAACCCTGCATTCCTGGTCGAACCCAGAATTAATTAGCCTTCAGTATTGCAGTTAAAAGTTGGATTTAATTTAATTAGAATGTATCAATAAATTTTTGTTTGGAATTGTTATTCCAGATATATTGTTTGGGAAGATTTGTCAGCTTTGTTTGCGGGTTACACCAAAACTAATATACTGTATTTTAAATTGCAAACGTATTTCAATCAAAGGCTCTTATGAGCCACTCGTGAATGATAAGGCATAAAGTAGAAAATTCTAACAGAAAGCCAAGTGCTGCGGATGGAAATTGATAAGCAAGTAAAACAAGAATTATGAACATGCAACTGCCTGATTCCCCATGGCCATATATAGTGGCTTCAAACATATATATGCTAATTTGTTGACTAAATTACTCCATGATGATGTATTGTTTGCATTTGTGAATACATGCCACCCTTCAAAGTGGTGTTATCATTTATTGGTCTTGAAATGCGAATACATTTAGCACACCGTGATGCAGTTCTTTAAGTGGTGTTCCAAAATTCTTTTTTCCATAGTCCAGTCACAGGCTTACCATCCTCTGTTTGTGTGGTCACAGATATCTACGATATTCAAATTTCTTAGTACAATAGAATTGTTATTGTGAACATTAATCTTCCTAAAATTGGTATTTAGGACTGTCTATATTTAATAAAATAAAGTCAAAATGTTTGGACGTTATTTAACTTTGCTTTGAAGCGGTTTTTACGGTGATTTGATGCGCGCGAGAGCAGTTTTCTGACTTCAAAGTTTTTACTTGCTTCTAGAATACTAATAATACAACAAGGCATGCAACTTCGAGCAGTTTTGGACCGAAAAATTCCGTACCTCCTCTCGAATTTTGCCCTAAAAAGGCATTTCTTCGATTCGATTTCATAACAGCTCCCGCATCTCGAAAGACCAGTCCTCGAGCTACAATCTGGCCAAATTTGAGTACGAAAGGTTCGCGGATTGATCTTGAAAAAATAGCTGGAATATCGAATGAGTTTGAAAATTCGCTATTTTACTATGATCTGCACCACCGGCTGATTTTAAAAAAAACGTGAATACGGCGTCGAAATTTCTACCTATGCCCTCCCCATAACGAGAAACGCCCCTGATTCCGTGTCCTGCGCGATCGGATTTGGATATTAAAACAACTTTGTGTTTTAATATCAGGAGAACGATTAATGTTGGGTATAACTATTAAAACAGGGAAAGGACTATACTTTCTTAAATAAAAGGTTACAATGCAGGTGTAAAGGCTTAACCTTTGCAAAGAAACCAACTAGACATAACAAGACTTTGCCGAAAACATTTAACTAAACTCCAGTGTTGACAGGTGTGTTGCCACAAACTGTATGTAAGCGTCGTCTGGCCTCAAGTGACAATAGCGGTATTCAGATGTTTCTGGCGGTCGGCGGACATTTCCAGGTGAGAAGCGAAATATATAGCCTGCGAATACAGCCGACTTCCATCGCGCGCCGCATGCAGCGTCCCGCGAGAAGGACGGGACGCTGCATGCGGCGTGCGATGGAAGTCGCCGGCTGTATTCGCAGGCTACAAAATATAGCGAGAGGAAATAAAATGGCTGCGCGTAATTATTCGAAACAGTTAAACGAAACACCGAAACAGCTTTTTTTTTCTTTTTTTTCGGCGAAACACCGAAACCGAAGGTTATTGATTTTACTGATATAATTTCCGATGGAAAAAGCTGAAGACGTGAAACAGTAGGCTCCATCAAGGAGAAGGGAGAAGCGTTGCATTACGACACAAACAACGGCTGCGTAGCTGTGTACATCCGCCTCGTCCTCCTCTCCTTCCCCTGGAGGGGGAGATGACGGATGTGACACTAATCTGCGATCAGGCGAATTTTTCCGCGCTCTATTTCATTCTTCGTCTTTACGTGGTCGCGCGAAAAAATTAGCGCGACTCCATATACAGAGAATAAGGAGCGCAAAAAATTGGCCTGATCGCAGGCAAGTACACTATGGTGAAACAATGGCTTTTTCTTACCTTGAGCTAGCGATTTTAGATAAGTTCTCCAAATAAAATAAAGGCTACTACCCCAAAAACCTGTAAGGCCGCTTGTTTATCATGATACCAGTGATAGCGAAGAATGTCTTCTTCGCCAGTTGGATTTGTTGTTCCCTGCTAGCAGAGTCTCCTTTTCCGTTATTTTGAGCCTCAAAATAACGGAAAAGGAGACTCTGCTAGCAGGTCTGCTATACGAGAGAGTGGAGTTCAAAATGACAGTGTGTCAACAATATTGTCGCCCATTGTAGGTGGTCGCTTACTAGAGGTCAGACTACAGAGGATCTAAATTTTAAGTCATAGCCTGAAGTAGTGTCAGAGGCTTAATCCACAGGCAATGTGCCTAGTATACAGCGAGCATCGGCTATCAGAAATAAAAAGTTCTAATAATGTAAGAACAACAACAAATTTTATCATCATTTCAGGGTTGTACGGTCTTTCATTACCCAATTTGCGCACATAGTGAGATCGTATCATGTGAAATGGTCGCTTACTGGAAGTTAAAAACAATAGAAAATGTCAAACCATTGGCCCCAAAAGTGGTCGCGGTCGCTTACGAGTGGTTCCGAATATAGTGATTTGACTGGGGAAATTTTGGTATTTTGGAAAACTGACCTCGCTAACGCACGGGAGGTGGTCGCTTATGAGAGGTGGTCGCACAGGGAGGTGCTACTGTAATAATAACTTTATTAAGAATCACCTTGGAAATAAAAACAAATAGTTTCGGTTAAATATCGACTTTATTTTGGCTTTCAGGTTGATCTGGACAATTTAAAAATAAATGAGAAGTTTCGACGAATAAAAAAGAAATTGCGGTACCAGCGAAAAGTATATGTAATAGGACTGCGAACTCTCCTATTTGGGAAATAATTGGATGAGAAAAATTCCGAGGACTGCTAATAATTTCTCTTATTTTACTAGGACAATGGGCGCAAAAAATACATCAATGGATGCATCAAAAGAGAGATCAAAAGATACATCAAAAGTTGCCTTGGATGATGCCCCAACTGTGCGGGACCAGGTGATACATGGCGCAGCCGCTTTTATAAATAGAGGACTTGATGCGATTGAGAACACGTTAAGAGTGCACGAGGAGCAACGGACACAAAGAGCACTCATATGGTGTGTTGGAGTTGTCGCTTTCTTTGTTTTGTTATATTATGTCACGGGGCCGCGATATTGATAGCTTCACCAGCTACTCTGTAAACTCAAGTTAGCCCTTTTACTCCCATGAGCGCTAAGCTCAAAAACTGAGGGAAAATAATATTGAATTTCGTTTTGCAAAATTGTCAAAAACAAACAGTTATGAACGTGCTGTTCAATAGCTTCCATTTGAATGGTCACACATTAGGGTTTCATCCACAGACTTAAAAGTTACAATCACATTTATTGACTCAAGGTTTGACTCTGAGAGTGAAAGGGTTAAAATAGAGTTGATGTATGTATGTAAAAATCAGGGGCACCCAACGACAACATTTTCCTGTAGGTGTCGGAACGTTGCTTTTACGTTATAATTATGCTTTTTTGCAGTTAAATGTATCTGTTCGGATACGTTAGCTGAACTTTCAAATTTCAGACAATTTTGGGGATTGAAATCTTATTACCCGAATTTATGAGCTGCTTTTGCCTTTTCGAAATCCTAGCTGACCTTTTTCGTACCCAAAACAACATTTTTATCTCTCCGAAAACAAAAGGCATTAATTAATTTTCCCATATTCAGCTGAAAGTTTGAGATGAATTTTCCTGACCGAATATCTGAGGCGATTATAGGCCTTCCGAACGGATATTCGGGTCATCCCCAGTGTAATAACCACAGCTGACGTCACCAGCCACCAATGCAATAATAATTAGCTAATTATAAACAATAGAAGTATAAGCAGTAGAAACGGTAGAAACATTTGGAACAGTAGAATCAGTAGGAACAGTAGAAACAGTGGGAACAGTAGAAACAGTAGAATCAGTGGGAACAGTAGAAACAGTAGAATCAGTGGGAACAGTAGAAACGGTAGAATCAGTGGGAACAGTAGAAACAGTGGGAACAGCAGAAACAGTAGAAACAGAAACAGTAGAAACACATTGTCAAGTAGGAAGTAAAACTAGCGGTGTCTAAGCTGGGCGACTTGGATACAGATATGATAGTCTCAGCCCATTTTATAAATACAGTGGACTCCCGATTTCTCGAACCTCCAAGGGAAACGAAAATTGGTTCGAGAAAACGGGATTCCACTGTAGGTAGACTGATGTTTAGAGATTTGTCAGCTATTTTGTTGTTTGTTTTTTTAATTATTATTTTTTTGATTGTGTCACCAATTAGTGTTTATTACGCTAGAATGTTGTTACTTACTTGATACTAAAGGCTGGTTTCCATATGATCGCAACGATCGCAGTCACAACGATTGCAGCGATCGTTGCGATCATATGGAAACCACTCTTGCGATCGTTGCGACTGCGACCGTTGCGATCATATGGAAACCAGGCTTAACCGTATAAACAAGAGGTTTCAGTGATTTTTCTTTACGTCGAGTTGTAGCATTCTAGAGCTGTATGCATGCTAGTTACCACGGATATTGCCCTTTTTAACGGGCCATTTTTTCAACGCAAGAACAGGATTTAAGGCATTTGATTAATTACTCGTAGTAATCAGACTGATTTGAGTGTATGCGATGGGCATTTTCAGTTTATAGGAGGATTAATTAGGACTTGCGTGGTTCACATATTCCTTGTTAAATTGACAAATTAGGCTAGATGATATAATTCGAGTGCAGTTAATTGTGTACCGAGGTGACTTTCAGGATAATTATTGGGTTAAGCATGGGTAGTTCTGGTAGGAGTGCTACATTAATGTAGTAAAAATTATGTAGGAATCTAACCAGTGTCTGAATTGTATGTAGCATAAGTGCAGTAAAAGAGAATAACAGGAATGATGACTGATAAGAATCTGAATAATTTACGCCCAAGTGGAAACTGTTGTTTCCGGGAGATTCCGGGAAGTATTTTACTGAGAAAAATAACAACATAGCATTGTGCCTGTGTAGTTCTTCAAAAGCTAAATAAAATGAGTCTGTTCATTTCAATTGTAACAAGGTTTCTTAAATCAGAACAGTGTAATGATTAATATTTTAGTTTGTAAAAAGAAAATAATAGATGAACTAAGTAACTTTCAAGACCAATGAGTTTGGTAACTGTGCCAAAAATAGTTGTAGTCTAAGACTTAATTAATGTAGTACTGTACACATTCTACACAATTCAATGTTTTCCAGATCTGTAAACTTACAATATTAACATTCAATATAACAGTGAAACTGTGAAAAAGGTGGTGTAATGCTTCATATAATATTGTAAATAGTTCACGGTTTTCAGGTCTGTGAACTTGGAAATTATTAAAAATAACACAACAGTGAAACTTTAAGAACATGGGTGGTGTATAATGCTTCATCTAATACTGTAAACGGTTCATTGCCCCAAGAAAGGGGACGAGAGTTTTTTAAATTCTCATCGACTATCCTGCTGGGGAACAAGTGCCGTTTTGGGGAAATCTTGAGGTGAAGTTTCTGATTCTTATCCAATCAAGAAACAGCGCGAGCACTCACGAGTACTCCGAAAATTGTCACGCCAGCATGGCACAATGAGGATACGTCATGTTGCTTAGCAACGTCCGGTCGAAAATTACAGGCTCAATCAGTCCCGTATCTGAGACGGGTTTCGCCATCAATTTGCACCAGAAGAGGTAATAAGCTTCTGCTAGCACTTGTTCACCAGCGTGCAGTGAAACGAGCTGACAGTACGCCAGAGTTGACAACATATGCCTGTCAAATGAACGAAAATCCTCGTCGACTATCATCGTGAAATTAACTGATTTGAGCAGGTTCAAATGTGATGAGAGCATACAATAGTCAATAAGAGCGCATGATAATTGGCGGTCAAACGCGAAAGAGAGTTTCTTAGCAACCACTCTTGTTCGCGTTTGATCCGGTCTTAGCACAAACGTTCGCGAAGGAAGCTTATTTGGAACGTCACACAACGGAGAAGTCACGCAATGAAGAAGCGTTGCGTGACGACCCAACTTCTAGTGTAACAATGAACTTACGTATAGCACCACATGAGCTCCCAGTAACAAATGTGGTGAAACTGTTTCCATTCAGACTGATCATGAACAGTAATTGAGTCGTTGTAGCTCTTGACGGCCTGTTACAGAAAACACAACAGAATTGGTTTAACAGAGAGCTGTCAGTGTAATTTACTAAATATAAAACCCGGGGCAAAGTCTCCTAGGGCACAAGCTTGGGTGGGTCACTGCGGTGCCGCCGTTAAGGTCTTCAAACCCTGACCCTGTTTAAGACAAAATCCGTTCATTTTGTACCCTGGGTGCCAGAGGTGTTTTTTGACTTAGCGAGGAACGCAGGGTAAAGACATGCACCTATTTTCAATTAACGTTAAGCAGAAACCTGCTGCACGCACCGAATACTAATGCGAAGTAACATGAAAAACATTATTTCTAACGTTTCCTTTTTGTTTTAAACCTGTAGAAGTACGCTACTTTTAGCCAAACTTAATTTTAGCAGAATCAGCTTGTGGAAAAACATGGAAAAACAAATTATCTAATTCGAGACAAACCAAATACATCACCGATATGCAAATTCTAATGAATACCCAGACTACCAATCGGTCTTGTCTTGTAGGCTTTACGCTTTCTATCCGACAACGTTAATTGAAATAGGTGTATGCAACAAAACATTGGAACAAAATGGAAATCCGTTCTAATTCCGCCGCTGAAATGTACCAAATCATCTCCTGCAGATTACAAGAAATATACAGTTTTCAATACACACTTATTGATCAATTTTTGTTCCAATCTGACTCAGTCCTATATGTACATCGTAGTTTGTTCAATAACACTAAGATTGTAAGCAATATGAGAGGAAAACAGACGTGACATGCGAGAGTATAAACGTTTCTACGTCACAAGGTGTATAAACTCGCCCCAGTCCCTAAAAGAAATGGAGCCACTTTTTTATCCCCACCATCCTTTCCAAGCTGGCTAGTGTATTTTGAGTAAATCATATTTAGTGACAAAGACTTTACCACTTCCAAATGACAAATCAACCTAGGGAAACCTTGCAGTAGACACATGTACGCGTTGCGTACCTATTTTATTGAACTGCAGGGAAAAGGCTCATCGGAGACGAGTTAAAGATTCTGTGAAGGAGTTTTCCTTGCTGTGCCGAGGGCTTTACGGAACAGCATACACCAGTTAGCCAGGCCAGCGGCATTCCTTATGTTTGTGCGCATGCACGTAAAACTTGCGGAACACCATTAATGCGCATGGGCAGAAGACAGATTAAACAATAGACGAGTGTATTAATAATTGTATTTATTGACAAAAATTATCTATTGTCAGTGTCCTCGGTCACGGTAGTGTCCTAGAGCATGGTGATGCTAGTGTCACGCCATGTGAAAGGCGTGGTCACGCTAGTGTCACGCTGTGTTGACGTGCTAGGCCATGCTAGTGTCACGCCATGTTAAAGAGCATGGTCACGGTAGTGTCACGCCATGTTAACGTGCTATGTCACGCCATGGTAAGATGTACCTTCTTAAAAAATTGACAATGAAAAACCTGAATATTTTATTAGGTGCAAATTTAAATTATGTCTCTCGTTTTCTTCTGATTGCCTATTTACATCCTTCCTTCGTGAAAATTAAATTTCGTTTGACAACTTATAGAAACGTTAAAGTGACTGTGCCATTTGTTTGGCTGGGTGGCAACTCCCCAGCTGTAAAAGTTACATCTTCTGGATACATTGTTTGAAGCAGATTTTGAACCGTTTCCTTTCATACTTGCTACTACAGTGGAACCCAGAGTGGACTCTGAGTGGAACCTCTACTTTGGGACAAAACTGACTAAACAATCTTGAATTTCATTTTGCAAAATTGTCAAAAACAAACAGCACCACATGAAAGTATTGCTCAATAGCTTTCATTTGAATGGTCACACGCTAGGGTTTCATCCACAGACTCAAAAGTTACAACCACATTTATTGACTCAAGGTTTGACTTTGGGAGTGAAAGGGTTAAATACGAAGACGCACTATAAAAGGGGGTTACCTAAGGAAGACATGCTTCATTTGTCAATCAGCGAACAAGACAATGTAGCTCCAAATTAGCAGCCAATCAAATGTTCAGTTCGTCTTCCGAAATTATTCCAAACATGTAGTAAAAGAGTGAAAATATTTATTTATTTCACCATGAAATAGTTTGTTTTCCAAGAAATAGCAACCACAAGAAGATTGAGTTTTTAGGCAAAATTATTACTAGAAGTAACATGCGCATTTACGTAACTCCAAACCCGCGAAATTCAGCCACATTTTAATTTTACTCCATATTTTGTTCATAATGGTGCTAATTCAAATGTTCGTATGGTCAATCGAGCAAGCTTTGAGAAATTGGTTTTAGCGAAGCTAACGTTTTCTAAACAAATGCAAGTGTAGCAGAAGTTTCACGTACAAAACTAAAATGCAAATTACATGGAAAGTAGGAGGAGCTAAGCCCCATTTATAGTGCGTCTTAGTGTTAAGGGGACACCTCCTTGAAGGAGACACAAACCTTTGTCCAGGCAAAATTAACTGCAGTAGACTCCCGCTATCTCGAATCTCCCGCTATCTCGAACTGAAACTCGTTCCCCTTGGTTTTGCTTACTGTTTTCAGTCATTTACTATTGCCTATCTCGAACTCGGTTATCTCGAATCTCCCGTTATCTCGAACAAAGTGTGATTTTCCGTGGTCTAAATTAACACCTCTTATCTCGAACTGTAGTAATTATGATGTTAAATGAATGACAACAGGACATAATTATAAATAATTTTGTCTTGCAATTGATTGTGTTCGCCAAAAGGAGTATCCCACGGTGTCCCAAAACTGACATACAGTATACAGTTCCACTAAACAGTACAGTCATTACTGTATTTGCCATGTACTCATACCGTATATGTAAAACAGTATTGATTGCTAATATTGTATAAAGAGACCTTCATGGCAGACTCTGTGAGCACCGACAGGTCAACGATTTGCGTACTGTGCTACTGTAGCCACTTTTGTTGAAAATTACGAAATTTGACACGACCCTCGCTATCTCGAATCCCCGCTATCTCGAACAATGTTCCGTTCCCCTTGGGAGTTCGAGATAGCGGGAGTCTACTGTAGTTACGATATTTGTTTTTAGATAGGGTGAATAGACCATTTTACAGTTCTGTGAAATGTAACCAAGCCTATGTATGAAAGCGAGGTTAGGGATGACCATGAGATGATAGAGATCAGAAACTAGTTAACATTAATGATAACAAATTTACATTGAAAAGAAGTAAGGTTTGTATCACAGCAAAAGTCACCTCCAGCCTCACTTCTGTTCAAAGGCCTGGATTCTAAGCACACAAATGTAAAATGGACTATTTCTAAAAATGACGTCACCAAAGATTGCCCTATTCACAACAGTTTGGAGGCAATAAATAATTGTTACTATAGTAAATATGAATGATGTAAAATATATAATATTCATTTCAAATATTGTATAATGTATACAACCTAAGTTTTGTATTGTATTGTTCTAAAGTGTTTTTAAGTTTTCCGTCGATTTTTTCTTCGCAATTGTTGTATGTATCGAAATTGTAATTTATTAGTGTTATTTACAATAAAATGATACCAATATGAACTCCTCGAGGAACGTAGATTTTTTTTTAACATTCCATCGTCCACACTTCACCGATACTGGCTTCAAAATTAATTACGGAAGCATTATAGGTCAATTTTTGTGTTTGCTTACGCGAAGTATCGTGTAATCCCACACTTCAACCTCGTTCCCAGGGCTTTTCCCGTCCCTTTTGAAAGGAAAAGCCCTGGGAACGAGGCTGCCCACACTTAGGCATGAGCTGGGGGTATTTACGTATACGAAATTGAAATGGGATGAACGTTAGGAGGAATAAATAAAAAACAAATTAAAGTTCTAAATTAAGTCTTCCCAGCTCCTGGTCTTCCGTTATTTTTCCTATTTATTTTACTTTTACATATTCCCCATCACTTCCCCCGCCTTCACAAACATCTTGCAGTCAAAATACTCAGCGCGTTCCGCTTATTATTCGAGAATAACTTTCATTAATCGTGAACGGATTGCGTTATTCCTTTCAAACTTCCAAATTTAACTCGATTCGAAATAAGAGCAAACTCACTTCGCTAACGAATCAGCGGCTTTTAATACCGCGGGCTCTACTGAAGATTATTCACTCCTCCCCAGTCTCCTAGCATTTTTTATATCAAAATTTTGTATTTTCTCTTCTGCTCGTTCCCAGACGTCGTTCCCATCGCGGTCAAACCTCTGAGTATGCGAACAAAATAAACTACGCTGACAAACCTCAACATTACACCGTGTTTTAAACGCGTCTAATTTTTTTGGCAAATGTTCAAAAAAACTATATATGGTAAATGAGCAGAATGCTGGAAATATACTGAACTTTGTGTTTGAAAAGTCTAAACTTCTCCTTTTATCTACTTTTGTTTCCTTTCGCAAATTGCTATCAAGGTCTCGATTTTTGGTTGTTGCAATGGTTTTCCTTTAAAATTTTGCGCGGGAAATTGGTGCGCGGGCGACTAGAATGTACGCCTTTGCGCACGCTCGAGCATTTGACCGCGGTGGAGAAGTCGTTAGCAGGCTAGGGAGCTGGGTCTCGATGGGAAGTGTGCGAAACTTCTCTATGCATCAATCCCACAACTCCATGCGCACCGCACCCGACCAAGGAGCGAAGCCTGGGGACGAGCCAGTGTTCTCTTCAAAAGAACTCAACCTAACTTTTTTCTCCATGTTCGAGCGAGTTTTCTTCGTTCTTGAAGCGCTGGAGTTTCAATTGGGTCATTTAAAGTCAACTTCTCAGTATTAGCAATTAACTGAGCTACAAACGAATCCGGTGAAGAATTTCCTGACTGAACACCGTTTGACAAGCCGCGTTTGCTCTTGGTCTCAGAAATGGCATCAGCTGCAGTTCCAACTACATGCTGAAAGTTCATGGCCTTCTGCGGTGGACGGCTGACCGCTTCTAGAGCCCGTGAGCCGGCAGCCGGAAACAATTCAAACACTTCTTCGAAGACGTTTTGTTCGAGTTTGCCATCGCTATGTTCATTTGGTGTTGTAAGAGGCCCGGCATCGTTTTTCGTTTGTGAGAATCTCTCGCGTCTTTTTCGCTGTGGCGCATCGTGTTTCTGCCTTCCCTCGCTCTCCACTTGTACGTTATCGTCCAGTTTGCGTTTATACAGCAAACCATCCCTTTTGACTGGGATCGTTGCTGCGTTCATTTCCCTTTCATTTCCTCGCTGCTTGCTTAACATCTTTTGATCTCTGCCTTGTCTAAAGCTTGGTTCTGAAAAGGATACGCTTTGCCCTCCGTCGCTTTTGGTGTAATCTTGCAGTGGACATGTATAACTGGTACTTAAGGAATTATGTTCCAAATTCTTCGCCTTTAGGAATTCTTCGCTTTTCGTTTGCTCCGCAGCAAAGGAGGTTCTTGTTGGTAACATTTTTGGGAATGCTGACACTGGTCGCCATTGATCGCTTTTCAGTCTCGGTCTCCGTTTTACTTTGTCTTCTTGTCGTTCGTTCAACTCTTTGTTCGTTGACTTCTCACTTGACATTCCTGGGCGATTGTGTTGTGGTGGATGCGGGATGTGAACGTTTACGCCTTTCTCCTTAGTACTCACTCTACCCATTGGGTTCTGCGAAGATTCCGATGCGTCGGTATAATTGTCTTTGAAGTTCAGTTGTTCTTGAATAGAAGGCCATTGGAAAGCGGATGGCATATTTGGTGGAGCTGAATACGATTTTGTGGGTGAAGGAGATGCGCTGGACGGGGATATCCTGGAAGGGGACAATCTTGACAAAGGGGCTGAGCTGGTTCGGCGGCAATACGGCAGCTTGTTACCCTGTCGAGCAGTAACCAGCGACATGTTGTCAATTGAGATTAATTCTTGAGGACGCCTCGGTAGTGATGCGTTTTCTTGGAAATGTCGGTCTCCAGAGGAAGGTGAAGAAAACGTTCGCGGCTTTTCTCTATTTGGTCCGATAACAGGCAGATGTTGCTTCACTTTTTGGTTTGGCGCCCTGTTTGCGATACATCTCGTTCTCTTTCGACATGTTTCAATCTTGCCTCCTCTGTCTATCCATATGACCAAAAGTGATCAAACTGTATAAACGGACCACAGCTCCTAATAAATCATGCAAAGTCACGTTCAAGGTATACTCATACGTCACTAAAAACGTCAATCAAACTTTTTTTTTTCCTTTTGCCGCTAAACCAATCACATTAAGAAACCCAACATGTCAAAAGGCATCGCCGTTTAGCCAATCCCCTTTCAAAATAAGAGACCTTGGGTGACGTCACAAGGGCATGGCATGATATGTGACGTCAAGAATCAGCGGAACCAAAATGAACTCATGCATACCTGCGTGCACGTGCATTGTCAAATCGTACAGAGACAGTATCATACTACATCTTTTATTTTTCAAATCATAGATAACGGGTAATGAGTTAATTGTCAGTTTAAACTAGGCGAGATTAGCTGATCGTGACTCGCTACAAGACGCTAATTAAGGCGTGTTCTGTCCTAATTACACTAATTACACATCAAATACTGACCCGCCTGATCAAAGAACGCCGTAGATTTCGATCGAAATTGCTCGCTTCGTAACACCCATTAGTAAAGTTCCGTTCGTTTCAATTTATTTCACGCGAAACGGATGTCGGTTTCCAAGATTGCTACAAGGATTTTACATGAGTAGTTTTTACGCTCCATCTACTTCCTAAGGCCTGTTTATATGGAGAAAAGTTGTCTCTGGTATATAGGTCCCCCCCCCCCCCCCCCCCCCGAGCCATCTATTACCGAGCGTTTATATAGTTTTCTCTGTTGACCGAGCCAAAAACTTGGCCCTCTCGGGTTCGCGCATGCTCTATATGTCCCGACTTGCCCCTGCTGGTAGGTAAAACAACAGTAGCCAATGTGTTTATTTGGAAAAAAGTTGGCCCGCCCCCTAGGGTCACCATACCTTCAAAGCGAGTAACCCTCCACCCAGGGTCACGCTGCCCCCCGAGCCAACTTTGCGATTTCTCATGTAAACGGTTCGCTGTTATTTATAAGGGACTGTGCAATAATTACCAGGAGGGGGGGGGGGTTTGGAAAACCAGAGGGGGGGGGGGGGGCATAAAATAAAATCAAAGCAAGGAGAGGGGGGGGGGGCTCTAGGTAAAATAAGTCACTCAAGAGGGGGGGCTTAACATTTTATTTAAAGTACATATACATTGGCGAATCCATACCTATTTATAAGGTGGGGCCGAAAAATTTCCGGCCCTTCGGGCCGAGGAAGCCTTCACCGGACCTGAAAATAACACACATGCCCTTTTCCTTCTGCTATGGTTCTGTTGAACATTGCTACGGAGGTGATGTTTGTTCCAGGACGCGGATGTCCAACAATTAAACATGCAGTAGGAGCTCTTCTTTCTGTTATAAGATTTTAATCCACACTAGTGCGTGTAGAGAAATGTAGCAGCGTACTTGTATAAAGGTGTGTGTATACTGTGGGGGGGGGGGGGGGGGGTCGTACATAATTTCTGACTGATTAGAGGGGGGCAATAACTAAATTCACTCCTTTAGGAGGGGGGTATTACCTAATATTTGGCTACATGAAGCCCATTTTCCAACCCCCCCCCCCCCCCCCCCCCTCCTGATAATTATTGCACAGTCCCTAAATCCGGGGTTGCTCGGTATGGCAGGGTGACCCTCCTACCAGGGACAACTTTTTCTCCATATAAACAGCCCTTACTTATTGTAGTTTCCAAAATCATTTCAACATTGAGTTTGAAAGCTGAATTATCTAACAATATAGTACTACAGGAGGCTTCTCTATCTGTTAAATAAAGCACGTGGAGCGAAAAGGGCATATATGAAATTTTGAGCACAATTTTGAAGCCGAGGACTCGATAATAATCGATTGGTCAAATAGAGCGGTTTCATTTTTCAATTGAGTGTCGAAAGCAATACCTTTTGCTTTACTACGCTCTGTGATTGGTTCGAAAAACTCGCGCCACTTGCTTAACCAATCAGATGTCAAACTAAAACCAACCGTGACTTGGTCGCACGCGTGTTCCCGCGCTTGGCGCCGGTTAACATATATTTGCTTCGAATTTTGATTGGTTCCTTGTTTTATTTTCGTCTGTTGTGATTGGCCATGGCGATTAGTCCAAAGCACGTGAACAGCACATGCCACGCACGCGTTTCTCTTCTGGGATATTACAACTCTGAACTGGGCATATATGGCTAGAGCTTGTAAAGATATAACGCGCGCTGTGATTGGCTAGTACTCGGGGCCGGAATTTTCCCGTCATGCCCACGGGCATTCTGAGTTAATGCCCAGCTGGCAAAGCGACCTTGGGCAACAGCGTGGTATAAAAGTTTGAAATCTTTCGAGTGCTATGGCCACCTAGAATTCACAAGTGTGAATAAAAGTAATTTGAAATGCAAAGCTAGTGTACGGACATAGCTTGGGTAAATTTAATGGCCAATATTTCAACTACCTTATTCTCACTAATTTTCGCGCGCACTTAATTTCGCGAATCGACGGATCCGTATTTCGCGAGGCTTTATTTTCGCGATTTCAGATAAAAAAGGAGCTCAAAGGCTTAAAATTTTGTAAAAGTATCGTCTTTATTTTCGCGTTTTTTCAACATCGCGAAAACCGCGAAAATTAATACTCGCGAAAATAAGTGAGAATATTAAAGCGGTAGAACTAGCCTTCTACGGCACCAGAGCTAGCTAGAGTGATATAAAATCAGTTACGAAATACGGGAAAATTTGTTGACAGTGCGGTTTTGCGTTGGAAAAGTGCTAAGAAAAAAATTGACACAAGACTTTTCTGAGAATGGCGATCGAGAAAGTAAACTACAGTTAACCAGTGGAAACGGATTAATTGGATCCTCGGAAAGATAACAAATGACACTTTTACGTCCGCTCGTAATGAGCACGGTCATTTGAAGAACTGAGAAAGACGATCGAGAAAGTAAACTATTTATTAAATGTTTTCGCGGCAAAGTCTTGTTATGTTTAGTTGGTTCCTCGCAATGGTTAAGCCTTTACACCTGCATTGCAACCGACTGTAATTATCGCGGATTAATTAGACGCCCCAGATGTCGTGTCCTGCGCCAACCTCGTTCCAGGGTCTCTCTTCTTCCCGCCAAAAGCGATTGAAAAAAGAGACGGGTCTCTTTTCAATCGCTTTTGGCGGGAAGAAGAGAGACCTTGGGAACGAGGTTGGTCCTTGCGCGATGGATTCGGAAATCGTCCGAGGTCTTTGGGTCAAACAGTGCGCTCCAAAATGAAGAAAAAAGAGTCTGAAGCGTTTGATAATTTTTTGATATTTTTCATGAATTTCCAACTTTATTTTTATTTTCAATTTTGTTTTAATTATTATTTTTTAATTATTTTAATTTATATTTTTTTTATTCACGATTTTTGTTACCCACGCCCACACCCACGACCCACGACCATACTCCAAAATTTAATACTGCCTGGCACGTCACTGGTCATAAATAGTAACACAGCTAATCCGCCGATTACATGTACTGCAACACAGTGCGTACATAGCAAAATGATCTGCGTGAAATTTGTATTGTTTTGAGTGCGCTTCAATCAGAACTGAGATTCTGAGATCGAGAAGGTTGGATACCCCGTTTACAGTAATGGAAATGGTTCATGAGGTGACCGTTCTTTGCAAATTTGGAACGGTAAGTGTCATTACACAGCATTACATCTGTTCGTATTTAAAACGACATGTTGTTGACACTACGGATCTAAAACTGCAACTTCGCAAAAACCTTACATGAGAACCAAAGGTGATTTTTACGCTAGACAATTAGTAACTTAATAAAACAGTAAAATCTGGTTAAAAAAATGGAAAGCTTTGAGATATACTCTGAGAAGAAATTTCGGTTGGAATGGTTTCATTTTGTTTCATGTTGACATTCGCGCGAGTGGAAAACATGACACGACACTTGACCTTTTAATTATCACCTACTCTAGAATTCATTTTTATAGGAATATAGAGCAATACAGAACTCATTAGAACATCAGATTTTGTATTCAAACAAAAACTCTATCCTACTGTAGCAAAATAAGGCAATCAATAAATCTATTTGAAATGTGTTTTCTTGTGTTGCGTGTCCATTTCAATTTTTGTAGTAAATACATGGAAAAATCCCAATGCGTTTACCTCTCTCAACGGGTGCTTTTGAATTACCCAAGCTGGGTTTTTGATATGTTACAGTACAATAACAGGACTTTTCGCTAGTATAAGCTTTTATTTTGAATTTCGATGTACCAGGGCAAGATTTTTGCTACAAAGTTTCCTCAGTTTCAAGTGTTTACCGAAGTGCTGAAGATAGGAATCTTCGGGTTTTCAACACGACATGTGAAAATGCATCTTCTTGCGATATTTTTATATTTCCGTGTTGTAATAAGGATACCCTACTTAGCTACAAAATATAATTTCGATATCTTGAGCCGTCTTTCTTCCCGAGCGATTTGAATATGCACCAATTTTCGGCAAAATTTAATGGCGGCTTCACGCTTCGCGTTTTGCCGAATTTCTTGAAAGCGAAAACTCTTTGGAAAGTTTGATTGTAATTTTCGGAAATAGTTCACCAAAAGGTTTCTCCTGACCAAATATAAAGAAATCCGAAATTTCCGTTTGACGGCGAATTCGCGATAATTACAGTCGGTTGCAATGCAGGTGTAAAGGCTTAACCTTTGCGAGGAAACCAACTAAACATAACAAGACTTTGCCGAAAACATTTAACTAAACTCCAGTGTTGACAGGTGTGTTGCCACAAACTGTATTAAGCGTGAACAAAGTCGTCGATTTTCTTTCGCAAACGTGACAAGAAAGTATAAGTTTTATGACGAGATTAAAAAAATAGAAGTGTTATGAACAGGAAACTCTATATTCGTGTTTATTGCGTTACGTGAGTTGCCAAATGTGTTTTAAATATATACGCACAAAGGAGAAACTCTTCTTTTTTTCCGCAAAGTGTGAAGCAAGGAAGTTTGGAAAGTTTATTGTGAATATGTAAATATCAAATTAAAAATGTTCTTGCCTCAAGTGGCAATCAAGTAAGGAAATGTATTCTTGTGCGATGGCGGACACTTCCAGGTAATTTATTTCTGGTAGAAGTTTATTCCCAGAAGTACAGTTGAACTCAGTAAATTAAATTCGAACTCTCAGGGGAAACGGAAAATAGTTCAAATTAGCGGGGTTCGAAATAACCGGGTCAGCGTTAAATATCAAAATAATCATTAATAAATAACAAAATGGAATAACTTGTACCTTATACAATTGTTATTTCAAGAAATTGACAAAACATAGTACATTCGTTATGGAATAGCAAATTTCTATACTGTTATTGACAACCGGAACTATGTGCAATGGAACAAGATATATAAATTACAAAATAAGTGTAATAAAAAGGTTATAAAAATACGTTCAAGTTCAGTGCGCTTCCAGCTTTGTTCTGATGCTGTCTGATGTTTGCCATCAACTTTTTTAATTAGAGTTCGAAATAACGGGGTTGATTTTAGGCCCAAGGGAAACACAATTAGTTCGAAATAGCGGGGAATTCGAAATAACCGAGTTCGAAATAGCCGATAGTAAATGACTGAAAAACAGGGCAAATCCTAGGGAAATGGGTTTGAGTTCGAAATAACGTGGAATTCGAATTAACCGAGTTCGAATTTGCGGGGTTCAACTGTATTTCGTTTACCTGTAATATAATTTTTTTATTTGAATCATTCTCGCGCAATTTGTTGCCATTTTCGAGTTCCTTTCGCTCTGCTTCAAAAACGAGCCCTTTCATGAGTTTTACTCATATGTTTATTTTCATGCAAAGCAATCAAGACTGCTATGGTTTCTCGCCAGGACTCATTTTGAAACAGAGTAAAAAGGCAACTCGGAAATGGCCCGTAATGCAAGCTGTAACTACTGCATTCTGTATTATATACTTTCTTTCTTTACTGGTGCTTGTATTTCAATGACATCAGAACCAGCCCATAACCCTTTCACTTCCCAAGAATGCTAAGTTCAAAACTGAGGAAAAAATCTTGAATTCCATTTTCCAAAATTGTCAAAAACAAACAGTACCACATGAAAGAACTGCTCGATAGCTTTCATTTGAATGGTCACACACTAGGGTTTCATCCACAGACTTAAAAGTTAGAACCACCTTGTACAGCATAATAAACAGTACCACATAAAAGTACTGCTCAATAGCTTTCATTTGAATGGTCACACACTAATGTTTCATCCACAGACTCAAAAGGTACAGCCATTTATTGACTCAAGGTTTGACTCTGGGAGTGAAAAGGTTATCAGGATAATATGTTGGATGTCCTTTTCTCTTATTTCCATGTCAAACGATTTAAGCTAGGTTAATCATTCCCGTTGCTTGGCTAAGAAGTGTTTTTAGTACGGATGGTGAATGGTAAATCTCTGCGAGCCCGAGACTTTTTGAAATAAAAGTGCTTTGAAGCTTTTTAAATTGCCGCGAGCTCAAGACTATCGGAGGCTACGAGAAAGCTAAACTTTAATATTTATTGGAGATTACAAGGACCTCAGTTTTCAAGTTGCGTTATGGGCGAATGTGAGTTGTTTTTTATTTTATTTTATTGGCTTATTTTAACACTATTTCGTGCGCGTAGACAACCCTTTAAAGACAGTATTGTAATTATTGAATAAGAGCAATGGGAACTTTGTCCAGTTCGCATTTGTTTTTTCGCCAGGTCTGTTTGAGCCGCGGCAGAAAAAAGCGCGTCCAACAGACATAAATGTTATGCTAAAAGGTTTTTTTTTTAAAGGATGCGTTCATGACTAACCCGGTTTGTTTTATAATAATCTTACCCTTGTATAGGATTTAGCGAAGGAAGACGGAAGGTGTTTTGTTCAGTAGCTACGACAACATAAAACATCTGACGAGAAAGAAACAGGAAAAAGGAACGTGTACTTAAGTAACACGGACAGTTCAACGAACATTTTCAGTCACCAAATTCCGCTTCTTGTCCTGCCTTCGAAAAGCGTTCTACTCTAAGTCTTGATATCAACATGGACTTAAACGACACAGAATCAACCAGAAACGTTTCCAGTAATATCAGGTCAGTGTTTTATTGTCCAGAAACACCAAACTTTACATGGGACCTAAATGTCTCCACTTACGTCTGGAGTTTACTCGTCATCCGATGCATTATGTCTCCTTGTATCATTTTGGCGAACATATTAGTTATCATTACTATGAAGAAAAAGAAAGTACTGAAAAAACAATCGACCATTTTGCTGTCCAGTATGGCTGTTACGGATCTTCTTATTGGCGTTGTATGTTTACCTTCGTCTGTCGCTGTTGATGTATTAGTATTGCGCCAAGTTTCGTTTGTGCATATTTGTACCTTAGATTCGCTCAATATTTGCCTGTCTGATTTCCTTTCCATGTGTTCTCTATATCACTTAACTGTGATTGCTTGGGAGAGATACGTGGCCATACGAAAGTGGATGGACTACAAGGTAATCGTTACAACAAACCGCGTCAAAAATCTCGCCACAGCCGGCTGGTTATCAACAATTTTTATAACGGTTCCTGTCCTTGTGATGCGATGGAGTGGTGTGGACCACACTGTTATAGAAGGCTGTTATATGGGTCAAGGTGTTTTGGGAATAATTTTCATAATCCTGTTAGTTTACTTCTATGTCATGGTGTACCTTGGAGTACGGAAACGTAAAATAAACCAAATCAGCCAAGTCACCACCCTAGTCAAAGCGAAACTGGAATCCAAAGTTGCCAAGACGACAAGCCTGATAACCGCAGTCGTGATTTTCTCGTTTATCCCAGGGGTTCCGTATGGGTATTCTGGCAGATTTTCCCTGTGCTTAGTACTAATTCTGGTTTCCGTTCGTGTGAGGCAATTGCATGGGTAAACTCTCTTATGAATCCACTTATTTATTGTTATAGAGACCGTCGTTTTAGAAACGCTGTGCTAGAGCTTGTAAAATGGAGAAAACCTAAAGCAATCCAGCCAGCAGTTGTTGGTACGCGATCTGTCAAACGAAAGGTTCCTAGAGGTTCACTGGGAGATGTTTTAGAGATAAAAAAGGCGGAAAAAGGCACCCGCTTGTTAAGATTAAAATCCTGCGATTCAGCCCTAGTTTTGGATTGTGTTCAACGAAATAATGAAATAATGTTGAAGAGATCCATGTCCGCTCCTACGCTATGCAATAGTTGCTTCGATAATCAGCTACTCCGGCAGCAAACCTCGTCCATCCTGACTACAACTGCGATAATCCATGTTGAAAGTGGCGTGCGGTGTAAAGCGAGAAAAAATAATCGTGATTTACCGCAAGATGTGAAAACTGAGCTTCAAGTTACAGCACACCTCATCCGTAATTTATCAAGATCGAAATCTTGGGACGCTAGTGCCACCGTCAGTGGAATTTGCTGACCGTTGTTTTCCAAACTTGCAAAACAGGACCGTTCGAAGACTGTGCGAATCGGCTCCACGACTGTCAGGAATGTAACCATCCCTGATGAAACAATATCGACTGATTCTGGATTTACGACAAGGTTTTGAAGATTGCGAACACAACTTGATAGAACAGTATACCTTTGAATTATGGTAGAGTCTCGGACATTTTATTCATACATGACGTTAGTGAGCTTCGGTGCCAAACAGAGTAGTATTTGGCCTTATGTCGTTTTAATTCAACCGGTTTCTCAAACTTTAGTATCTATTGAAACCAAGAGAGGATGATCTAAGAGAAGCATTCCCCATACATGCGTATCTTTCAATGATAACTTTTTGAAATCCATTTTAATTTTCAGTCTATAGCTGAGCTATTTTAAGAGCGCTACCTGATTGGTCAGTTCGAGTAACGGGATGTCGGAGCCTCGATCAGAAGGAAATAAAAATAACTTTCACAGCATGGCGCGAAACTATTAATAGATTTCAAAAAATTATCATGGGACACGGGGAATCCTTAGAAACGGATGTTGGTTTCCAAGATTGTTACAAGGATTTTATTTGTTTTTAGCTCCATTTACTTATTGAGTTTGAAAGCTGAATTATCTAAACAAAAAAGTATTACAGGAGGCTTCTCTATCGGCTAATAAAGCTCTAGGCTGACGGAAACGAAAATTCAGGGGCAATTTTGAAGCCGAGGACGCGATTGGTCAACTATACGTTTTCATTGGTCCAAAGCACGTGAACAGCACATGCCACGCACGCGTTTCTCTTCTGGGATATTACAACTCTTAACTGGGCATATATGGCTAGAGCTTGTAAAGATATAACGCGCGCTGTGATTGGCTAATACTCGGGGCCGGATTTTTCCATAATGCCCACGGGCATTCTGAGCGATGTTAATGCCCAGCTGGCAAAGCGGCCGCAGGCAACAGCGTGGCAAAGTTTGAAATCTTTCGAGAGCCATATAATAAACTTTTTATTAATTCTCACTAGCTCGGGACCAGAAAGACCTTGGGCGATATTGTCGCAGTATTGCCCTCGCGCTCGGTTAATAAGAAGTCAATAATTGGCCGGTAGAGACTAAGGCGTTAGGAAAGAAAGAACAGGATCAAGGAAATTGCCTAAAGCACCACTACAAGACACAACACAGGCAAAAGGACTCAAAAAATGGCAAAAGTAAGTTTATTTGATTGATTTACTGAATTTTAAGCTAAAATACGACAAAATATCCCCAGTAATAACAATTCCTTATAATTTACTGTTTACCTACCTACCTCTCGAAAATTGAGTTTGGGCCGCCTGTGGCCGATCATGAAAGAATTGGTATTTCTGCGGGTCACGTTATGCGATACTCGTGAAATGCATGTGTTAAGTTAGCATTAAGGACATGTATTTATCAGAATATACTAGATTTAAACCTAAAATACATAGTCAACTTGATTCATAAGAAATCAAAACAAGTGAAAATGCGCTCATTTCACTTATAGTTATGACATAGAAAAATGCGGAAAACAAATTCGCAAAATGTGCCCCCATCTCTGCTCCCCCTAGCAGAAGCAGTAGCTAAGCAGAGTAGCTAAATCCGTACTCCGTTTTTCGCACGTTCAACAGAACGTGCAATGCAGTCAGTTACAAGGAGTGAACGAGGATGAGGACAATGTAATTATTTACAGTGCAAAATGGTCGCTTTGGTAGCCGTAAAATGTGAAATGACCTGCTTATTTTCCATACTAAAAATGATCCGAACATTTCATTTAACACTTTTTTTAATAAAAAAGTATTGAAAACGGTAACTCAAACTTAACTAAAACTCAACTCAATCCCTAACTCAGTCGTTACACTATCTCCTATATTCTAAATGCAAGTTCATACTATACAGTCAACTCTCTCTTAACGGACACCTCTATAAGACGGACACCTCTGTAAGACGGACACTTGGTGCTGGTCCCTTCGCGCCATTTTTCAGTCATGTTACTGTATCTAAACTCTCTATAAGCGGACACCTCTCTAAGACGGACAGTTGGTGCCGGTCCCGATGGTGTCCGTCTTAGAGAGAGTTCACAGTGTATTGTGAATGCACTCGCCTGCAGCTCGTGTATTCACTAGCTGCTTTTCTAGACCTCAAAAGTGCATATTATTTCTTATAGAACATGAAGACCATCTTCTATTTAGTAAATAGAAACACAGAAAGTATTTTAAGTCTAATTATATTGCTAGTGTAAAATCTTATTCAAGCAACTATCCAATTATTTCCCAAATTGGACAGCACAAGTTCCCGTGCACAATATAATTAACACGTAATAGGACTACGAACTGTCCAATTTGGGAAAATTGGATTCAAAAAATTCCTCTGACTGCCAAATTGCTGTTTTGCAACCATTCCCGAGAGATTTAAATGACAAAGACCCTGGCGGCCATGTTGGATGACAGGAACAATAAAGCTAATTAGAATTATTTTGTTAATGGTCATCCAACATGGCAGCGATGACGTCAGTTGCAAACCAAGAATTGGACTCGGCCTACGGCCTCGGAATTTTTATCATCCAATTATTTCCCAAATTGGACAGTTCAAATAGAGCTTGGACATTCATCTAACAACTGTAATGCATGTACGTATTCTTTTAGTGACGAAGAGCTTTCAAAACAGTTGTCGCACGAGGGTATGGAGGTTTCTCGCGTGTTCACTCGATCGGATTGGCACAAAATTACTTAACTCTGGCTTCTCTTTTTGATATCACCGAAGAAGACTATTAATCAGTTCAGAGAAAAATTTCAAGCAAACGCGAATATTAGCATGGCTATTGACATACAATTGCAAGCCGTGACTAAACAACAATGAGTACTTCATTAACACATCACAGAGTGCCCGATGCAGAAGGATTAACAACAAAACAAAGAACTTATTGAATGCATAAGCCCAACCTCTATTAAAACTGACTTAAACAAAACACAATGAACCATCACTTGTCATCATAAAATTGACTCTTGGGAAAACCTGTCAATAAAAGGAGTCCATTATTTGTTGATGAATGCACAAACTCCTGGGTGTTTTACTCAGCGCTTTGTATTATAAAACTCGTGTATTTCTGAGCGACTACACGCAAATTTAAGTTCCTTGAATTGCCTTGCTTGGCCTGAACTGGTAAATGAGTTCGTAAAAGCACTACAATCAAACTCGCTTACTGTTCAAGATGTTTGTTTAAAAGTCATCTCAGAAGTTTTTTCACCGTAATACGTCAACGAGCTGTTGTCAAGGAAATTGTACACAAGTTTAAAAGTAAGTAACACGACTTCGTTCTGTTTGTTTGAGAAGGGTATAGAGTATAAACTCTAAATAGTTAGAAAAACGTACAATAAATTGTTTAGTGCTTGTTTCCTTGAAACGTTGAAGTTGTTTGCGTGAAAATTCTAAAAGGATTACAACCAAGTGTATAGTGCCTTTATAAAAGGCGAATTATCATACGAAAGAGTAGTCCAGTAATGTTCGTGTGGAGTGGGGACAGTGCATGGGCCACGTGTGGAGTGGGGACAGTAGACCATGTGTGGAGTGGGGACAGTAGGCCACGTGTGGAGTAGGGGCAGTTTCATCATGTCTGCCAATATTACATGCTTGATGTAATATTTCTTTCGACAAAACGTTTTTCTCTGGAAACATAGATGAACTACTGGCTTTCTGAAATTTTCGGTTGGATTTGTTTCTACAGTTTTAAGCCCTGAACTGGAGACGCAAGCAAACGCAATTTTTTAAATATGAACTTGCGTACAAACTCGTGTTGCATGGGTGGCCAAACGGACGCGCAAGTTTACAGGCTACTAAAAAGCCATTTGAATATAATTCATCTGCGCGCTGTAACTCAGTACTCGGGTGGCCAAACAGTGAAAAACTTGCGTATACTTGCGTGCAAATTAAGGCCTGGCTAAACTAGGAAACATTTTTGAAGAAACATTGCTGTGGACGCAAATGTTTCACAGTTTACCCAAGAAACATTGTTTCAGCAGCAAATTTTGCATCTCGCAAACAAGAAAATGTTTTTGAATCAAGTCAAAAACATTTTTGTTTCAGACGGAAATTGTGCTTCCGAAACATGTTTCCCAGTTTAGCCACGGAGGAAACAATTTTACTAGTTTAGCCACCAGAACAGCGAAACATTTCTCGTGCTTCCCGCTAGTTTAGCCACCCAGTAAACATTACAGGAAACAATGTTTCCTAGTTTAGTCAGGCCCTTAGACCCTGTTCAAAGTGAATACAACTCATCGCAAGTCAACGCAAGTCCCCGGCGCAAGTCCAACGGAGACGTAAGTAGACGCAAGTTGGCAACTTGCGTCTACATGCGTCTCCGTTGGTTCAGGACTTTACTGGTAAAGAATAAAACACTCAGTGCTACATTTTCTGTTTTATTGAAGCTTTTACTGTATTTATGGCTTAGGTGAAGTTGGATTTCATTCAATTCCCTATTTATATTTCATTAACAGGTATTCTGAAGAGTTGAGTTTGTTCATACGTCATGACACATCCAATGACAACCTCGATCAAATCACGTGGCTTATCACGCCGTGATCACGTGTTAAACCTGCTCCCACCGCTGACCGTTGTCAATAAAGAAGATGCGACAATGCATGACCGCTTGTTCTCTGACAACCCCCCGCCAAAGAGCTACCCGGAAAATTTTCCAAGTAAAGTTTTGCGGCATCTCGGCGCGTGGACTTTTTATTCCGCTCCAACAAAAGGCGAACTCGCTCTTCTTGACAAAAATATGTATGATTTGGAAAACGAAGAAGAAATCCCAGAAAAAACAGACGCCGAGGGAAAAAAGTACAGCAGCCACACTGAGAATTTAAAAGAACATGGAACACTTTACCATAAACATACGCCTCGGATCCAGTCCCACTGTGCTAGCGATGACAAAAAGAGACTGGAGCCTAGGAAAGGAAAGACTTTGAAGATGAACAAAGAAAAACAGATTCAGCAAGTAAACGAAGAAGAAAAAGTTTTACCGCAGAAAGAAGGGATGATAGAGGATACAGAACAGCAAAAGCCTAGTTTGACTCCAGAATCGACTCAAAGGGGATCTAGCGTGCCAAACTCAATTGAGAAAGCGAAACAACAAGAAAGTGTAAATAAGAGCAAAAACGTTGAATCTACAAAGAAAGTAACCAAGCGACACTCGCATGTAACACGCACGGCTAAAAAGCTACAAAAGAACACGCAAGTCAAGGGTAGGCCGCAAGCACCTCTTGCGAAAGTTGAAATTACTTTGAAAAAGTCACGTGGCAAAGTACTTGGAGGAGCGGAAACTGGTACCGAAATAAGCGCCGAGCCGCTAACAGTGGAAGGACATAACATGTCGGTACCAGGCCACGACAGGCACAATGGGACGCATGACGTTGAGAGAGCTGGGGACCATAAAGAAACAATAAAATTGAATACAACTGAACGAAAAGACAGCAGAGTTAGCAAGCGAAACAGAAGCTCAAGCTGCGACACGTGCTCCGCTGATTTCGATAAAAATTACAATGAAAAGACAACTGCTTCAGATGAAACACAAGTGAAGCGCTCTGTTATAAAAATTCCATTGCAAGAAAATGATAGTTCAGAGGAAGCTGATAACAACAGCGCAATCACCCAAGGGTGCCCCACGGAGAACCCCAGGGCAATCACACCGGGGGCCCCCATGGAGGACCCTGGGGCAATCACACCAAATACAGACAATACAAAGTCACAAAACAAAGTTGATTCCCTTGAGTCCCCCTGTGCGTCACTGAGATCAAATCCTATACAGGACCAATGTGAGAATGCAGTGAAACCGGAAGTGTCACGCTCTTCTGAGAATCTTTGCAGTAATTTGGAAGACAACATATTGCGTGACAAGCGTGTCACGTTTGATGCGAGCTTTGAAAAAGAACCATTGAATGAGACGAAACGAGCAAGGTCACAAAATGGGCATAAAAAAGAACGTAAACGGAGTGGAAAGAACAGAGTGAAATCAGGTTGAACAAGTTCCTAATCGCGAGCAAGCTCTCTTCTCTGGGTTGAGATTGACAGGGAAAAGATAAATTTAAGATCTAAAGAAAACAATTGAAGTTTATTTGTTAATATTAATATTTACTTCATCTAAAACAATCACGCAAATTCCTACAGAGTTTGCAACACAGCACTGTAACGCATGTGATCAGTGAAGTTGTATAATTTCTATTCAAGTAAAACCTCTTCCAGGAATCTAACTGTAACCTTTGATCAGTTTTATTTGGGACAGCTTCATTGACAGTAAAGACATTATTTGGTTAGTGTTTGTCCTCTGTATTTGTAATTTTCAGTTTGGTGAAGTTTTACTTGCAAACTAGCCTGTTCCAGGCTCTCAGATAGTGGGGACAAAGTGAAAAAGCGAACGGCTGCGTGAAGGTAGTCTACTCTCTCCCAGACTACTTTTGCGCGGCCGTTTGCTTTTTCGCTTCGTCCCCACTATCCGAGAGCCTGGAACAGGCTACTTGCAAACATGCCCCTAAATTGAACATATTAGGGCCAAACAAGAGTAGATTTCATGGTTATTTGCTGCTATGACCCTGTTAAATTCAAACCCTGGCTGTCCATCCTGGGGATCTTCTCTTCTCTCCCTGGCTGTCCATATTATATGCTTCACAAGGTGACTATCAAATTCCATCCATCTTTACTAGTGGGTGGGGGGAGAGTAGAAGGTACAGGAAGCGGGACTTTCAGATCCCCCTGCCCCCCTCCCCCCCAACTTACTACTGCTATCAATTCTTCTTCATTAAATTAGACCAGGATCTCTGATCATAACCCTGTTCATCTTCGTCATCAAGTTCATAAATTTTCTTGGGTTTTTCAGGTTTAAGTCGCTTCATTCTTGCTTTCTTCTCCTCCTCTGTCATGTCAGCAGGATTGATGGGCTGTGTGATTATTTTATAAGGCTCCTCGTATCGGATGAAGAAAGACGAGCCGTCTGGTTGAACTAGTCTGACCTTGTACTTCCAAGAATACACCTTTCTTGGAATCCGACTTATTGCTGCACTACAAGTGCTGGAAGAGAAAGAATCAAATCATAAATTGGTAGCTTGCCTAGCTTAAATAACCCTTTCACTCCCACAGTCAAACCTTGAGTCAATAAATGTGGTTGTAACTTTTGAGTCTGTGGATGAAACCCTAGTGTGTGACCATTCAAATGAAAGCTATTGAGCAGTACTTTCAATCGGTACTGTTTGGCAAAATAAAAGTGAAGCATCACAGAAGCTATGCCGACTGGGGCCCATGCCAGATTGGTCAAGGGGAGGAGGAGAGGCCTGACAAAGGCAGCCCCTGGCCCTCCAGGTTGGGGGCTGGGTGTGGGGCCAATCATCCCACCCCGTAAAAACACACTCTATTAAAGAAACCCCTGGGGCCTTATGCACCACATGGCGTAAAGTGGCCTAAATGAGTGCGTTTGACGTTTCTAACGTTTCCAGCGCTTTGATTGGTGTAGTCGGCAAATTTTAGCGCGACTGACTGGGAGCAAAGCTGTGATTGGCTTAACCATGGAAAATAATGCAGTTCGGGTTTAAGCAGCCGTTAGGGTGGCATGACGACCCAAATAACGGCTGCAAAAGAGGCTAAAGATGTACCAATCCAAAACAAAACTAGTTCCTGTCATTTTTTTTTTCCGGCTAGGTAACGGGATATCTCTAACGGTGTTCATTAAACAGTACCAAACCACAAAATTTCCTCTAAAAGGTACGACGATCACCCCCGTCACTTTTATATCGCTATTGAACTAAAGCTTAGCTCCTGTTTATCTTAACCAGTGTAAAGGTTGAAACATAATTTCAATTACATCATACCTGACTTCTCTCGTTTCAGACAATAATAAGCTTACTCTGTTACAAACAAACGATGTGGACCCAAGTGGGGTGGACGATCTTTCAACAAGCAAACATTTTCTAAATAACGAACCAAAATTTGCCCTGAAATTCAAAAAATAAGTAACGAAAGTTGGAAAATATTTTAAAGAAAGAGTTCAATCGATAAGATGTAAAATCACGTTGACGAGGACCGTTAAAATTGCGATCGAACAGAGAGTTCGTATTTACCTTGCAGAGGCCGCCATTTTGGTTTTTGAGTGTACCATATATGAAGTACCTACTTTGTGTAGCCAGGAATCCGCTGTGTATTTGTACAATGGATTCATGTTGGTCGTGTGACACTCACGCGCTTTCACGTGCATGACTTGGGAATGACTTAGCACATAAAAGAACATAACATCAAAGACATGTACATATATATTTACAGCTGAAAACTGTGCACAGATCTAACAGACGTACATTGAAGAAGTTTAGAGCCTTCTGGATTGATTTAAAAGCTCACTTTTGCATCCTGACATCCAGCGATCGATTCTCAACATGGATAAAATATGGCTGTTGTTTACCTTTTGTTTTCTAGCCCAGCTAGGCAGGATTGAAGGTAAGCTTAGTTTAATTTAAGCCCTTTCACTCCCAAGAGTGCTAAGTTCAAAACTGAGGAACAAATCTTGAATTTCATTTTGCAAAATTGTCCAAAACGCAAAAAGAAACAGAATAACATGAGAAGTACTTCTGAGTAGCTTTCATTTTGAATGCTCACACACTCGGGTTTCATCCACGGACTCTAAAAGTACAACCACATATTTTATTGACGTCTCGAGGTTTGACTCTGGGAGTGAGAAACCACTGCTCGCAGGATGATCGTTTGAATCAATTCATTATATTGCATCTGACTTCACAAACATTTATAAAGGTAGTTTTGTTCGACCGGCGCTGGATTAATTTATGTACAAGAAATGGGTTCTGCTTCATGTAAACCACAGGCTTACCATCCTCTGTTTGTGTGGTCACAGATATCTACAATATTCAAATTTCTTAGTACAATGTAATTGTCCCAGCCGGTGGTACAGATCATAGTAAAATAGCGAATTTACAAACTCATTCGATATTCCAGCTGGTTTTCCGAGGTCAATCCGCGAACCTTTCGTACTCAAATTTGGCCAGATAATTTTGTAGGTCGAGGACTGGTCTTTCGAGATGCGGGAGCTGTTATGAAATCGAATCGAAGAAATGCTTTTTTAGGGCAAAATGCGAGAGGAGCTACGGAATCTGTCGGTCCAAAACTGCTCGAAGTTGCATGCCTTGTTGGAGTATTAGTATTCTAAAAGCAAGTAAAAACTTTGAAGTCTGAAAACTGCTCTCGCGCGCATCAAATCACCGTTAAAACCGCTTCAAAGCAAAGTTAAAAATGTCCAAACATTTGGACTTTATTTTAAATATCGTAGATATCTGTGACCACACAAACAGAGGATGGTAAGCCTGTGTGTAAACTAAAGGTACACAAGAACCAAAACAAAAGAAAAAACTTACAATACTTAACACTACAATGAAAAGCTAACGAAACAAGGACTCCTAAACAGAGGGAATACAAGACATACAATGATTATTCCTTTGTTCACCTACTGTACTACACTATGACAGCCAAGAAATATTCTTTGTATGATATTTTGTTCAGTCATAAGTCAATGATTTGTATCGGTTAATCAATCCAGTTCTCTTGAAGAACTAAATGGAAAGTTAGAATGTGCAGTTCCAGAAAATATCCATACCCCCCCCCCCCCCCCCCCCAAGGAATGTTTTTTTATGGTCTGTCAGTGCCTGTATACTGAAATGCAATGGCATGTAATTAATAAAATAATGTGTTTTTATTCAGGTGAAGGTATTAAACTGAAGGTAGAATCCAGTGAAGACAAAGTTCAGATTGACAAATCCACACATTTTGATCTTTCACTCATTCACAGGTAATTGTTTGAATTCACAAAATAAAAATTATCCTCTACAGCTATTTGTGGGAGATGCAGTGACCTAATGGTTAGTTACTCTCACAGTGCCTCTCTCCACCCAGGAGTATGATTGGGTACCAGTGAACTGTTAGGGCAACCTGACAAAATGCCGGGGGGTAACCTGCGATGGACTAGCAGAGGTGGATCCAGGATTTTTTGATAGGGGGGGTCCCAGGGTTTTCCCGAAAATGTGAAGTAGATGAAGGAAATTTTTTGGAAGTAGACGGCAGAAGTAAAGGTGAGAAGGGGGGTGTTTGGGGCCTCCCACAGAAAAGTTGAGATTTTAGGCTCTGAAAATGCATTTTGGTGGATTCTGTTGATGGTTTGCTATGGATAATAGAGAAAGCAAAAAACCCCTAAGGTCTGATAGGGTGGTCCGGACCCCCCACCCTCCCCTTGTATCCGTCACTGACTAGCATCCCATCCAGGGGGAGTAGCACTACTCCTAACTATGTCCATGTTGTTATGTCATTATGTTGCTAGTGTTTTCCAGATTTTGTTTGTAAGTAATTATTGCAACTCTTCTTTTTTAGTGACAAGGCTTCTTCAAATGGTTCTATAGTTATCATCATCAACAGCAGCAAGCCAGCAATAATTGAAGTGCCGAAAAAGGTGAATGAACTTATTATTATAAGAATCTCACTCTCTTGGGTGGAACTCCAGCCCAATACATGTATTTAAATTAAAGTGATGGTTGATGGTCATAAGAAATTTGAAAGGAACGCCTAAAAGTAGCCTGAATTTCAGCCATCTCCTCTGTCGCTTACTCCTGAGAGAGATGTCTCACTCTGAACAAATTGGCCGTAATGACCGTCTAGTGATGTCATAAGTGAAATGTCACTGGACGGCATTAGCGGCCAATGTGTTCAGGTTACCCCTGAATGGTGCCAGTATCTTGTTTCTTTGGGGTGTGGCAATCCAATTCATTTTCACCCCTTAGAGGTACTATGGACTAGCATCTCATCCAGGGGAGTATATAGTGATACCCCAGGGGGGGGGGGAAGTACTCTGGATTTAAAGTGACGGGAGGTGCGAAGGATTTTTTTTGGTTTGAAATTCACGATTTTTGGATTTTTGGGGGGTAGTTTGATTTTAGTAGGGATTTTTTGGGGTATTCAAAACAATAATAATTGGTTCACGGTAGAAAAAAAATGTTACGTAGTGCTACGGATGTGTAATACACGCACACTTGTTGTTAAAGCGGTTGTTTTAATATTTACGGCTTGCATTACAATGCATCTGTTCTAGGTTTGAAAATTCAGCATGGGATTTTTTGGGGTTTAATTTTGGTTCAGGGGATTTTTTTTTGGTTCCGCTTCAAGCCCTAGGGATTTTTGGGGTTTTAATTTATGTCCCCATTCGCACCTCCCCGTCACTTTAAATCCGGAGTACCCCCCTGGCAGTGATACTCGTAGTCACTTCATGTTATACAGTAGAAACTGGAGTTAAGTGCTGTCCTGATGTATGTAGTCAGACTATCCTGTACAACGATTAATTTTTCAGGTTCACTTGAAGTTTGATCAGAAAAAGCGATCGGTGACCATCCATGCGCGTGGTATTGGTAAAGCCACTATTTCATGTGTTATACAAAATGACACCAGTGAAGATGGCCATGCCAGGTATATATGTTGACCAATATCTAAATTCTCCTTAAAAGATTAAGGTTGTAAGATTAAAAGTGATTAAAGTGAAGTAAGACTTTAGCGTCAGTAATCAGACTGTGATTTGATTTCTTATGAATAATTCATTTGTTTTATTTGATGGTGTTAGTTTCAATATCCGAGCAGTACACTCCATGCCGTTGATGATAATCAACGCTGTTATTGGCTGGTTATATTTTGTTGCATGGTCCATTTCATTTTATCCCCAGGTGAGAATATTTTTATTGAATAAACTGTTTATTTAATTATTTTTAAAACTATTACCTTTCTAATAGTTTTAATTAGCTACCAAATATTAGGTTAGAACTACTTACCTATATCATGTTTTTCAAGAAAAAATAAACTATTTACAGTAATGCTAATTATTTAAAGTTAATTCTTATACCTTATTAATATTATAGGAAATTAACGCTCGTGTTAATTAAGGTATTTGAAATTAACGCGACTTAAATTAACGCGAATTGGACGGAAAAGTACTTCCGAATAAAGGAAATAACGCGAAAGAGGAGGGAAAATTTCAAAATGAAGGAAATTAACGCGATTAGCACAAAGTAACAAATATATTTTGGCCGAAATACAACAACTCAGATGTTGGCCTGAGTGCGGCCTTACCTTTAGCTGCCATTTCTCCCAGTCAGAACACTCCAGACCTTCCAGTCCAGGGGGGACAGGCAGCGCCCTTTGATCTTGCCGCTTTTCCGCTATACATGATCGCACAAGTAAAGAAATCTGTCAATCATTCTAGAAACGTACCTCTACGGGAGTTTGCTGTGGAATTTTCATCCATGGTGTCCCACAATGACCAAAGTTCAGTTAAACAGCGACCGAATCGTTCCCATAGATGTTTGAACGTGGAATCGCCAAAATATTTCTGAACGAACACAAACGCACGTCATGTCCGCCATCGTCCGCCATGTTTATTTTAAACAAACCAGTACTTAGTCTCGCTCGGCCAAATTTCTTAAATGTGCAATCATGTATACTACAACCTCGGACAGAACTGTTGAGACAGTTTCATCTTTTTGTTGTATTTCGCGCGCGCCTTCAACGTCGTGAGATGGAACAAATTCGCCCCCCTCCCCACCCCCCGTTCAATGTTGTTTTGTCCTGAAAACTAATTCATACAAATTCTGTGTTACCCAAAACAACATTGGTAGAGGGGAGGGGGGAGAACTGTCATTTGTTTCCTCACTCTTGTCGTTTTGTTCAGGACAACAGGAAAATATAGGCATCATTTAAATTTGTCTCAACTAGTATTGTCCGAGGTTGTCTATAGACTGATTTTCTGTTTGTTTAATGTTGAAATCTATTAGTACAAGGTATTGAGTTTTTTTCATTTGTAATTGATAAAAGTTGTTATTTTTCTACATTTTCCCCTTAAATTTAATGTGAAATAAAAATTTCACCGCCAACATTTAAGTTATGTGACTCCGATTACATAAGACGTGAACAGGGTTTTTCCCACTATCGCTACCATGGGTACGGCTTGTAAACAACTTGCGCGTCCCCATCGCTTGGCTAGCTGGAATTATTACTTTCACTCGCTATCAGCAGTTAAAATGGACCTCTTAAGCACTTATGGAAGTAACGAATCGTCCTCGGAGGACTCAGAATTATTGCGTGAACCACTAGGAAAGAAGGATGTTCGAAGTGTTTATCTTCTAACTTATAGCCAGGCGAATTTGGATCTGTTTCCATCGCGCGAGGAATTTGCCTTAGCAGTTATCCGATCGTTTAGCAATGGCAATGCGAAAATTATACACTGGTGTTGTTGTCGGGAGAAACACCAAAATTCAGGAGAGCATTACCACCTAGCCCTGAAGCTAGATCGCAATCAACGGTGGCTATCGTCAAAGGAATTGTTGCAGCATGAGTACGGGATCACTGTCAACTATTCAAGTAGGCATTATAATTATTACAGTGCGTGGAAGTATGTGACCAAGACTGATAACAACTATCTTGAAAGTGGTGATCACCCAGACCTTAAGAACAGCCACGAGCCACGAACAAGTTCAGCAAGTCGTGCTAGGCGCAGTAGTAAGCGTTCAAGGAAAGGCAATGGGTGTCGCGATGGGGATGACCAAGGAAGTGAGGAAGACATTGAAGATGCCGAACAGATGACCAGTAAAAAAACGAGAAAGAAAAAGCGTCTTTCGGCATTCGAAGTGTCTGAAATTATTGTTGAAAAGAAACTGAAATCTCTTGTGGAACTGCAAGCGCTGGCTTATGAACAGAAAAAGGAGGGGAAAACTGACCTTGCGGAATTTCTTGTTAATCGCACGCCACGCGCTGTCGCAGACGTATTAACTTCTGCATGGGAAATCGAAAATTCTCAATCCAAACTGGCACGTTCAAAGAAAACTCGCATAGAGTTATTACAAGATGCCAGAGAGACTGAATGCGTCGAAGGTTGCAATGGGAAGTGGCAGATTTGTGCGGCAGAAATTCTAGCTAATAATTCTGTCCCACTACAAGTGTTTCGTGACGCAGTGTGTGACCTCTTGATCAAGGGTAGGGGCAAAAACAGAAACATTATGATTACCGGCAATGCGAACTGTGGTAAAACATTTTTACTCAAACCACTGACTTTGATTTATGAAACATTTTGTAATCCAGCATCTGGAAGCTTTGCGTGGGTAGGAGTACAAGATGCAGAATGTATTTTCCTGAACGATTTTCGCTGGTCACAGGCAGTGATTCCTTGGAATGATTTTTTGGTTATGCTCGAGGGTGATATTGTTCATTTACCAGCTCCGAAAACGCACTTTGCAAGAGACATTTCTTTAACTAGCGACACCCCAATTTTTTGCACAGGTAAACATCGGCTTATGTACATAAAAAATGGAATTGTAGATGACCGGGAATGCTGTATGATGGATTGCAGATGGCTGGAATTTCATTTCACGTATCAGATCCCTCGGGAGCAACAACGGGAAATCCCTTCATGTCCTAAATGTTTTGCTGAGCTTGTTATGCCATCAGAAACATAATAATTTTCCCTAAGACGGTTAACTTTGTAAACAGAACACAATAGAAGTGGAAACAAACGAATAACATAGGTTTCAAACGGTTAACAGCTTTTCAGAATAAAACAATAGACAGATCATCAATTCTCTTTATCAATTGTGTTAACCGACGTTAACCGATAGAATTGATATTTACCCGTTTGTTAATCGTTTGTTTTAATAGTGTATTGTGTTGCCAATCGTTTTTCATAGTATACAGAAACATTTCGTAGATTTTCAAAGCATTTGAAGGAAAGTTTTATTCAAAGAATATATGTTTAGACTAGTTACATATTAAACCTTGATGTAATGGTCACGACATGCGCCATATGTACAGTTAGTTGTCACGACGCATTGCAGTCGCGTGACACAGTGTTTCATTATTTTCGTGTTGATAGACATATTGTTTTTGCTCCACATTCTATTACAGCTTATTTTAAAAGTTTCTTATTAATATTTGGTTCTTTGTCCTTTGCCATCTATTACTAAAGTCATGCGTTTATCCATTGATTCTATGATTTTGTCAACTACGTGAACTGGAATGTTCTTAATTGTTGCAATTACACGCGCAGAAAATTCGTCGTAAGTTTCGCGTGTAATATTCAACTCTAAAGCTTGCTTTTCCAGTTCTAGTTTTATTACATGGAAAAAATTTTCGATGCAATGAATATCAGCACTTCTAGGGGGTATTTTCAACTGCTCTGCATTCTTAGCACTTACAACCTTACGTACACACGCACTATTTTGTACAGGACAGTTGTCCTGTACCCATAATCGTGACCCATTCTTGTTTGCTTTCATAAACATTCGATCAAAATTATCATTAACAAAGGCCGCAAAGTAGGCGCCATCTAGTTTGTCATACTTGTGACATATAATAGCGCCTTTACCGTAGCTAATAGCCACAATTAATTTAACTACTTTCCCGCCGCTGCCTACTTTGCTTCCTTTTGCGGTGCACCCTCGCATAAGGCCCTCGGACTTCTTACGCCAAATGCGGCCGTGCGGTGCTGTAGCTTGATCTGCAGGGTTCGTTTTGTAGCAAAAACTAACACCATCTAAATAAAAAGCTACCGAATCTTTCCACACGTCCTTGGAATAACTTTTTTTCATTCGTTTGGCAAATGCCAATCGCTCTTTCACGTCCTTGGACGTAAGGAGTCCCTTCTTTCGCGCTTGAAGAAAATGATATCCATTCTGTTTCCAGGAATCTCCTCACTGTTCTATTGCTTACGTTTTTTTGGCTAATTCCAGCACGTGACATCAAACGGATAGATGAGAAGTTTCCTTCTTCGTGTCGCAAACATTTCAAAGTTCTTATGATTTTCCTTTCTTCTCGCGCGCTCAACTTTTTGGGTCGTCCTCCAGCATGTTTCTTATCATCTCTTTTATCTTCCATCAAGTTCGTCTTCATGATCCTGTATGCCGTTGCCCTTGACACATTACATTTTTGCACTATTTCTTGAACCGATAATTTCTTATCGCGGGCTAAATATAATATATAAGCCCGTTTAGAAGGGTTAATCTCGCCTTTAAACACCATGATTTTTTACAATGGAAATAATTATTTTTCAATTAATGGCAGTCTTTGTGACGTCATATTTCATTACTTCTAATTGATTAAATTACAGCTTTTACACTTTTGCACAAAGTATTAAACACGTACTACGTCTGTGCCAAAAATTAACTCATTCCGATCTTTCATTCCGAAGTTACAGCGAGTCAAACAACTAAACATCACAGACAACCTCGGACAGAACTGTTGAGACAGTTTCATCTTTTTGTTGTATTTCGCGCGCGCCTTCAACGTCGTGAGATGGAACAAATTCGCCCCCCTCCCCACCCCCCGTTCAATGTTGTTTTGTCCTGAAAACTAATTCATACAAATTCTGTGTTACCCAAAACAACATTGGTAGAGGGGAGGGGGGAGAACTGTCATTTGTTTCCTCACTCTTGTCGTTTTGTTCAGGACAACAGGAAAATATAGGCATCATTTAAATTTGTCTCAACTAGTATTGTCCGAGGTTGTAGGTCCCAGGCCTCGCTGCTAGCCCCCCTGTTCCAGTCCTATAAAACTTAAAATAACTGGTAAGTTAATAATTTTCCTGATGGAATGTATGTTTAACTTAATTTTTTATTTGCAGGTTTATCTAAATTGGAAGAGACAAAGGTAATCAGCTAAAGACCTGATTAATTAGCCACCGTGTGTCTCACATAGGGTGGCTATTGTAGAGAGGTTCATATGTAATATCTTGTGTCGCTTTAGTTAGGAATTTCTCTGACAAAAATCACAAGCTCAGTCATTTCTCAGAGGTGGGATTCTGCCAGTTGTGATAAAGTAGAATAAAATGCCGCAAACGACAAGATGATAATAATCTGTTCTTGTTTGTATAATTTCCACAGCGTTATAGGACTCAACTTTGATTTTGTGGCCTATAACATCACAGGGTTTATAGCTTATGGTTTGTTTAACATAGGCATGTTCTGGATACCCGAAGTACAGGTTAGTACGCAGGCTGGGATTTATATACATCATATTAGTTCACTCTAATTCCTTATAAGTGCTCAATTCTTCTTGCCTCCTTAATTAAATACTGTCAAACCTCCACTAATAGCCAACTCTAGACAACGGCCAGAATTTTCATTCATTCTGACCATGTACCTATCCGACACTTTACTCTTATTGAAACCTCTCTCTCTCTATTTTTTTCTATTTTTATGTGACAAATAAATAAATTACTGAACTACTCTCCACAATGGCCACCTCTCTACAACAGCCAGTATTGTTCATCCCGACCATGTGCAATCCGTATACTTTTAATAACGGCCACCTCCCTATAACGGCCACCTCCCTATAACAGCCACCTCCTACAACGGCCACCTCTCTACAAGGGTCACCTCTTTTACAACGGCCACCTATCTACAACGGCACCTCTCTATAACAGCCACCTCTCTACAACAGCCACCTCTTTACAACGGCCCACCTCTCTACAACGGCCACCTCTCTACAACGGCCACCTCTCTACAACGGCCACCTCTCTACAACGGCCACCTCTCTACAACGGCCACCTCTCTACAACGGCCACCTCTCTACAACGGCCACCTCTCTACAACGGCCACCTCTCTACAACGGCCACCTCTTTACAACGGCCACCTCTCTACAACGGCCTCCTCTCTACAATGCCACCTCTCTACAACGGCCACCTCTCTACAATGTTTACCTCTCTACAATGGCCACCTCTCTACAACAGACACCTCCCTACAACAGCCACCTCTCTACAACAGACACCTCCCTACAATGTCCACCTCTCTACAATGGCCACCTCTCTACAACAGACACCTCCCTACAACAGCCACCTCTCTACAACAGACACCTCCCCACAATGTCCACCTCTCTACAACGGCCACCTCTCTACAACGGCCACCTCTCTTACAATCACCACCTCCCTACAATGTCCACCTCTCTACAACGGCCATCTCTCTACAACGGCCACCTCTCTACAATCACCACCTCCCTACAATGTCCACCTCTCTACAACGGCCATCTCTCTACAACGGCCACCTCTCTACAATGTCCACCTCTCTACAACGGCCATCTCTCTACAACGGCCACCTCTCTACAATCACCACCTCCCCACAATGTCCACCTTGCTTTATTATTACCTGATCTTAAAAATAAGCTCACTTTCTTCTCAGTTTAAGTTATTGCCTACTGCAATTATTATAATTTTAGTTTACAGTCTTGTTCCTTTCCTTACAGCATCAATATTTTGCAAAGCACCCTGGAGGAGTAAACCCAGTACGAGCCAATGACGTATTTTTTTACAGTGCATGCTATTATCCTCACCTTCATTACAATTCTTCAATGTTTATTTTATGATGTAAGTAAAAAAATAATTTTATCTCTTTTACATAATATAACAGTGCAGTTAAATTTATAATATTATTGTTTTGCAATATATGGCCGTAGTAATTTATTTTCCAGCCTCTCTTTTAAAATAAACTCCCGACAATCAGCATTCTGGATCAGTTTGAGGGGTCAATATAATATTGATAGTATTAGTGGCCGGTGGGCCGATGATCGATTATAATCGAAAAAGCGACCACAACCTAAATTACTAGCTGACTGATAGCCTTAAAAGATGTTTCACATTATATATCACTAGTGAATGAAAGCAAAAGAATCATCAACATCACGCCGAAACTTGACGCCGAAACACGGGCATATTGAAGTGAACCAGGCTCCTTTTTCAGCTTTTTCCTAATTTTACATGTTAATGGCGAGTCCAATATGGCGGCTGCTCAAGATCTTCCATTTATCCAGTTATAATCGATGATCAATCGGGTTGGGGCAATATCCGATTATTTTTTGATGATCGATTGGGAAATCTCAACCGATTCCCACCACTAGATAGTATTAAAATATAATACTTACCTGCGTTCCAAAACAGTTCATCTGGGGACTCAGGGGTTGGGAGCCCTAACCTGGAACAGAAACTGTAATTTTGTTGTGTCAGGGTATACATTCAATGGTGTGTGAGTGGTTTTAATAGTGAACAGTTTAATAATTTATTGTCAAATGCATGTTTATACGCTCTGTCCAGTACTTTCATTGGTCTCTGTAAATTATTATTTTACTGTAAGTGTTATAATAATTATTATTAACTAATGTAACTGTTAACTTTTTTTATTTTTTAGCGTGGAGATCAAAAAGTGTCATTGATTTCTAAGGTTCTGTTAGCTGGTGCCTGGCTGTTCGCAGCAGTGGCATTAGTGGTGACGTTATTCGACAAAATCACATGGTTGACATATCTGTATTACTTCTCATATATAAAAATTGGTGTAACACTCATCAAGTACATTCCACAGGTAAATATGTACAACAAGCTGCGATGTTCCTTCCATCTTCTTTCCAATTCCCGCCCTCCTGTGCATCTGACCTTCTGCTCTCGTTCCCCTCGTCCATCCTTCTCCTCTTCCTTCTGAAGTCCCCCTTCTCCCTTCTCCCTTCCCACCCTCCTTCCTTTTCCTTCTCTCGTTTCAACTGGCCAATCAAAATGCAAGAACTATGAGAGGCGGAGTTGTCAAGCTCCCTGTTCGCATTCTGACACCTCCGCCTCCCACAATTCTTGCAATTTGATTTGCTAGTTTAAATGATATCAGAAAGTTGTCAAAAAGTTGTCAAAAAGTTTTCAAAAATTAATCAAAAACTTTGTTGAATGGCAACGGTAGGGTGCTCTTCACTGTAAAAGCTTTAATCATGGTTACCGTAAGAATTATTTTTTGTACAAGTTATCTTCTAAGTAGAGCAAGTAATCAAAAATGATTTTTGCCAGAAACTCTTCTTTTGTGCAGAATTATTTTCATATTTGTAAATTATACCCAACTCTGTTTTTAATTTTTCCTAAAAGGCATGGATGAACTACCGACGTAAAAGTACCATTGGCTGGAGTATTAGGTAACATTCTTCTGGATTGTACCGGTGGATCACTGAGTATTTTACAGATGTTTCTTTTAGCTTATAACAATGGTGAGTACATTATTGATATGCTTGTAAGTACCTCAAAAAATTATATGCATTTAAATGCAATTCAAGAGTGTCAAGCTCAAAATCAAGGGGGAAAAAAAGAAAACAGTTAAAATTAAATAAATCCTTTGAATGCCAATGAGGCTGCCATATAATTGCCGAGAGGAATGTGTTGTTCCAGAAAATATCCATACCCCCATTTGTTTTCGTTTGAACCCCCCGCCCCTCTGGAAATTCCAGTTTAGCTTCATACTTTTTTAAAAAAATGTTCGCTTTTGAGACCCCCCACCCCCTCAGAATTCCAATGACCTTCCAAGGGTGGGGGGGGGGGGGGGTATGGTTATTTTCTGGAATTGCACAAAGTTTTCATTGCCTAGCTCATAGAAATGAACTTATTTTATTTTCATTTATTTGCAGATGACTGGAAGTCACTATTTGGTGATTTCACAAAGTTTGGTTTGGGTGCAATCTCCATTCTATTCGACATGTTATTTATTGTTCAACACTATTGCCTTTATGGATCAAAGCACGCCAGATATGAAGTGATCATTGATGACAGTAGTGACCGAAAGGAGTCAAGTGACAAATCCTTAAAGTCCATGTATGGATCAACTGTTCCATAACTGTGCAGTAAAGCTACTGGATTGATGTGCATCAAATAAAAATTACAGTCACAAAGCTCCCTCGGGAAGCAGAATTTAAAGTGTCTGCAACTGGAGCTGGCCGCTTACAGGAATGTGTATATAAACACAGAGTTTGTATGAGCTAGAGTTCAAACAGGGTTTTGTCAAGACGGTCAATATATAAGTGGAGCTATCCACTTATGAGAGTGTCCGCTCAGAGAGCTTCGACTGTATAATGAATTGTACAAAACATAAGTACTAGTACATATAAAAGTGTTTTTTTACCTGACAGTACATTGAATTGTCCAAGGTAATTTTGGTTTGCTTTCAGGTTTTTGCACTTTCTTACAAAAAAAATAATATTTTCTGCAATACACTCTAACTAAATTATTGAAGAGAAAACATAATTTTTATTTTTACCAAATTCAAAACCAAAATCAACAATTTATTGGTTAATTTGCCTATTTTGGGCATAATACATGATAGCTTTATAGAATTCCCAGGCTTGATCATTGATTAATAATTATTAATGTTATTAGATTACAAGATGTTCATTATTTAATTTTCTGTTGTTTTATTTGAGGAGTGTGTGGTTCCAGAAAATATCCATACCCACACCCAAGGAAGGTAATTGGAAATTCTGAGGGGGGTTCTCAAAAGCCCGAATTTTTAAAGGAAAGTATGAAGCTGAACTGTCTGGAATTTCCAGCGGGGGGGGGGGGGGGGGGGGGGGGGGGTGTCAAACTTAAAAAAAACCTTCAATACATAAGGACATCTTGAACTGTATAGATCTACTGAGGTGCAGAATTATATTTAATTATACTAGCTGTAATGGACTGAATTTAATAATAATATTATTAATTTTAATTTTTATAAAATTATGGTTTTATATAATTTTATTTATAATTTACATTCTGTTTATAAGGCAAGATGTTTTGCATATAATGTACATTGTATAAATGGTTATGATGTCATTTAATACTTAAATTGTGTCTTGCTTAATATTGTTTATAAACTGACAAACTGTGCGAGTTTGCAAGAATGCCCATTGACAGGAGAGTTTGGGAGAAGTTGAAACTGAACACTTCACACAAAAGTTTGACTTCCCCCAAACTGACTCATGTTTGCATCAGGCTATGGGGTCTTGAAAATAATAGAATGATGTCTTAATGAAGTAATTAACACTTGACAGTTGACACCCATACAAAAATTAATAGTTTAATAATTATTTGTATACCTTAATACTGATTATTCCTTGAAAGTTTTAAAAATAGATATTGATTGGAAATTATGTAGACTCTTCATAACCTCTCTATTTTCTTGGTTCTTTTCATGCGTTGAATGAACATCTGTGAGAAAGTAGAAAGGCTGTAAAGAGTCTAGGTGGAAATTAGCTATAGATTTTTATACAATGTAGCTATTAATATTAATTTGCTCATCCTCAGAACCCAGTTGGCAGACAATACATGTATGGGCAAGAAGAAATATAAAAACTCATAATTTTCAACTTTCATCCTAGTAGTCTCCTACACAGCCTTTATTTGGCTCGTCACGCAATGCTCTCCACCCCCAGGGAAGGAGAGCATTGTGTGATGAGCCAAATAACGGCTGCGTAGGAGACTATCATCTTAGTTGTCTGCCATTGGTTCTCTGAGCAGGGACAGCAAAGCATAATTTTTAGTGGGGGGGGGGGGGGGGGGGGGAGTTGCAGCCCTAAGCAAAGCAAACTGATAGCAGTTTGTGGATTTTTTTTATGGCTTTTTAATGGAACTGTTACAGTTTCACCTTAGCTATAATTTGAATAAAAATATTTAAGGAGAAAGCCTTGTACACTAAAATATTATAAGAAATATTTTTTCAGTGTCTTTTATCCTATATTTTCAAAACCAACAGAATTACTGTATCATGTTATTTTCCAACAAATGACTCTTTGTTACATAATAGCTCTACTGTTGGATGAAATCCAAATCACAGCAAATAAAATATGATTACATTTTAACATGAGAATGGTCTTGTGGATAGTCAATTTATTTAGGGGAGGGGGGGTGGGGGAAGGGTACTCGGGTAGGTTTAGGGTGGGTATGTGCTGCCCAGGTCTCCAAAATAAATTGGACCCCGTTTTAGAAAGAATTTGCATTCAAAATGATACCCCATACTAGAAATAGGCCAATTTTCAATATAATATACCGTTTAGTAAATTTCAATAGCCCGTTTTTGACAAGTTATTTCTTTGTTTGTTCGACTTTTACATCCACATACAACAATAAAAATTGTGCTTCTACACAAATCAGCAGCAATAGTTGAAGCTTTCATGCATTTGAAATATTATCCCCTGTTCTTCTAGGAAATGTCTCAAATATACATGAATACCCTGTTCTAGAATCCCGACCCCATTGGGCAGCACATACCTGTATAGGTATTTGAGCCCTCCCCTCCCCTCCACCCACACCTGGGAATACATGAAATCCTTATGATCACTGAGGATGGGGCAAAACTTACGCTCTCTCGAGTCTGGTCTTATTTTCCCAAACAGCGGCTGGTAATCAAACCTAGAAGAATGCTGGCATAAAAATTGGGGACCATTCTCCTTCCATGCCTTTCGTGATGATCCGTAAGGCTGGTTTTCACTAGCGACATCAGCGTAAACACAAGCAACATACGCAGACGCAGTAACGTGTTGATCATTAGCAGCATTTGTTCTAACAAAAGGCACTAATGATCAACACGTTACTGCGTATGTTGCTTGTGTTTATGTCGCTAGTGAAAGTATCTGGTACGTGGCAACTAAATTATTAGTGGCAGATGATCAAGCCAATATTTATAGTTACTGCGCCTTTCACGTGAACTTGTCTCTCAGTCAATCAAAAGTTGCATTTTTCACTGCCGTCAATCATCTTTGCTAACGTCTCAGGAAACAGAATGGGTGCAAAAGGTCGTGTCCGTTGGTTGTGATTGGTAGATTTCGAGCCATTTTCTTTTTTTCAGGGTCTGTCGGTTGTCGTCGTAATTATGATTGACAGCAGTGAGAAACACAATCATTACACTCAGAGTTCGCGTTATTGAAAGGCGTAGTAATTTCGGAAGCGAAGATCAAAAAGCAATTTATTTTCCTTTTAAAAAAACAGCTGTTTTTTTATCTTTATTTTGCAACAGAAGATGCACAGCATTTCTCTTGTAGCCATTTTAAAATTCGATTCAAGCCTGTCCCTTCTCTAAAACTGCATTCCAAAACTGTGATGTCCTGTTTCGCGTTTGCTAGAAACATCTCGAAGCCTTATTATAGCACTAATTTCGCTCATACTCATGCAGTCTGGCGAATCAATCTTGTTAAAAATCAGAAGAACCGGCATTTCTTGTGTCTGTTTCGCTGAAAGCACTTCCAAGAGTTGTATACAAGCAGAAGCAACCTGGGCCTGGTTAGCTCTGTCTATAACGTACACTAAACAAGCTGCGTCTTTAAAATAATTATTCCAAATAGGTCCCATAGCTCCTCCGAGCTCTCTGAAAGTATATTTCTTTCTGTTGTGTGTCACAGTGACCAGGTTTACGCCAACGGTCGGGATTGTCGAAGGTGCTTCGCCAAGATCTTGACGTTTTTGTTGTGCTTGAGCCAGATTCTGCTGTGCGGTCAATGTTTGAAGCCTTTTTAACATGACAGTCTTTCCAACCCCTTCTGGCCCCAAAACCAACAGCTGTACCTCTGCCATCGCAACGAAAAACCCGCAAATTAATATCACACCAAAGGGATTTAAAGATGGCGGAACAAGTGTTGTCGAGTATTGTCGTAGCGTATCGGGTGATCTTCGGACTGCTTCGTTCATCTCCGAATATTTCCGAACACAATCCGACTGTTTTGATCACGGTATTCAATATGGCGGACGACATTGATGCCTTCAATCCCTTTGAGGACGAAAAAGAAGACGATTCTGGCAAAGAGGAGGATGTTTTGCCAGATGTAAGTACATAGAAATGTCAGAAATGAGCACAGTTTTATTACACTCGAATATCGAATGCGTATTCTGTTGTTTTTGACAATTGTGGCCACGTAAACAGCTTGATCGTGAAATTTTATCCATATCAATTTGATCTCCACTTTTATAATCTAAAACATAAGCTTATATGCACTATGCTAACTCAAACAATAATTATTCATTTATCCAAAAAACACGTTTCCTATCCGAGTTAAAGAATACTGTAGAAATCTTTTTTAAAAGAGTTGCTGCACAAAAATTACTTAAATTAAGCTTAATTAGAAATAAGCGTGTTTGATTTATAAATTTAGCATTCAATTTGATATCAATAATGCATGATGTTCATACTATTATTATAATCAATTAAGATCTTTTTCTTTTAAATGCCAACATAAAAAGTTCAAAAGCCAGGAGATCACCAATTTTGCCTACAAGTGAAGGTACTTCTTGTCGATCACGCAAAATGGACAACTCAGAGAAAGCTGATCCACCTATTCCAGCACAAAAAGTCGATAAACTTCCAAAATCCACCGCACCCCCCCCCCCCCACCCATCCCCCTCCCCTCCCCCCAAAAAAAATCCCCCAAAAATCGGGCAAAATAATCAGGGTGTGACGAAAGCTCAGACCTCGAAAGCTCAGACCTCAGACCTCAGACCTCGAAAACTCAGACCTCGAAAACTCAGACCTCGAAACCTCAGACCTCGAAAACTCAGACCTCGAAACCTCAGACCTCGAAAACTCAGACCCCAAGTCACTGATCATAAACACAATGCCCAATCTTCGTATCGATTCTCGGTTGCTAACGCACAACTTAATTGTGAACAGTCCTTCTATTCGTATAGATAACAAAAACCAAAGCGTGGCTTTTTTATTATTGTTCGTTGTTATAAATATAGACATATAGACCTCTGGTACGGATTGGAAATCCGGAATCATGCAATAAGTTTAAAGAGGTTCAGAAAAAGGAAACTCCCTATGAGCCTGCTGGCGGGAGTAATAAATAACAAATTCCCAAACAAGATTGCGGTTAACCAACTCTTTTTCTGAAAGGAGTGAAAGGAATAATACGTTTATTACATGTACATGTAGCTTTGTCGTTTACAGTCGACATTGCCTAAACAGTACCAACAGAAACACTACAATATTCCAGAAAAAAGAACGATAACTAAGAAAGAACCTAATACAAGGGCAACATATCAATTTTTATTACGAAATGCGAAATGCAATAACAGAGCCATAACAGTTATTGCTCTTAAAAAATATGTCCCGCACTTCCATTGATTCCGGATACAGTAATCGTTTACTCATGTCCCCTCAGTAGAGCTGCCGGAGAGGACATGTCTCTCCGCATATTGTGTTCGCCAAGAACATTTTATAGGTGACGTAAGCTTATCTGTTGAAACACAAGGGAACACATTCTGCACATTAGTACATACACATTTCGAGTTTTCGAGGTCTGAGGTTTCGAGGTCTGAGTTTTCGAGGTCTGAGGTTTCGAGGTCTGAGGTTTCAAGGTCTGAGGTTTCGAGGTCTGAGTTTTCGAGGTCTGAGGTCTGAGGTCTGAGCTTTCGAGGTCTGAGCTTTTGTCACACCCAAATAATCATGAAATTTAAAGCACTGTGCGACTCAGAAAATAACCAAACCCACCCCAAGGAAGGTTATTAGAAATTCTGAGGAGAGGGGTCTCAAAAGCCAAAATTTTTAAAGGAAATTACCGTTTGAAGTTAAACTGGAATTTCCCGGGGCTTGGAGAGGTTCAAACCAAAAAAAACCCTTCTGGTTGGGTATGGATATTTTCTGGAACCACATATTTTCATTTGTGTCCCGATCTGGGAGATTTTACAACCCGACTAGGAGATTTGGCTTGTATCTGGGAAACTTTCGGATTATCCAGGAGAGTTGGCAGCGTTAACTTTTGTAATGTATGCAAATCAGTTGAAACAGTACAATGGTCGACGCCCAGTGGTACTCCTCAGAATTTTGGGTGGGGAGCCTGTGTAGCAAGCTCTCTGGGGGTAGGGGGTGAGGTATGGAAGGAAAATTTCCTTTCCTTCCATACCCCACCCCCTACCCCCAGAGAGCTTGCTACACAGGCTATGGGTGGGGGTGTGCTATGTATGTGGATGAGGCTCTTAAAACTCTTTTTTTTCCATACCTGATATTTTCAGACCTGACCTCTAAAATTTACAAACACTATTAAATAGCTGATGTTTACCCTATTTCAGACACAGAGTGTCTTTGATTGCACTTTATCTAAGACTCAAAAGTTTAGAACACTTGTGGTTTGCCTCTTAGGAGTGAATGGGTCAATCTCCACCTACCCCACAAACTAATCCCTGGGCCTGGTTGTTCAAGGATGGATAATGCTATCAGGAGCGGATCCAGGAATTTTTGATAGGGGGGGTCCCATGGTTTCCCGAAAATGTGAAGTAGAATTTTTGGAAGTATACAATACCGAGTTATTACTTAAAGGTGTGGAAGGGTGTTTAGAGGCCTCCACCAGAAAATTTTGAGATTTCAGGCTCTGAAAAGTGAATTTTGGTGGATCCTGGAGATGGTTTTGCTATGGATAATGGAGAAAGCAAAAAAAACCTCAGGTCTGATAGGGGGACCCGACCTCCCCTGGATCCACCACTGGCTATACATCAGATAAATCACCATCCATTGGATAGCTTTTGAACAACTGGGGACAGGAGCTTAATACTCCATTCTGGGGGGGACTCCCATGTGAAAGGGGTGTGGATGCTCGTCGGAAAATTTGGGCACGGCTCAAGCTTTATTTGACCCCTAAAAGATACCAGACTTCATGCCTGATCAGTGTAGATGTTGTGGTTTAAATTTATTTTTGGTTTAAATTTTTTCAAACTGGTTTGATTTTATTTTCCTTCGTTTCAGATTATGGTAATGAATATTAGACAAAGGAAAAGAAAATCAAACTGGTTTGAACAATTTTAAACCCAAAAAAATTTGAACCACAACATAGACACCAACACAGTATGACGGCGTTTTATATTTCTTCGCCTGCACTCCTAAACGATACCTTGATGGCTAAAAATATTGGCATTATGAACACCCTAAGTGAGACCAAAATCCATTATTTATACCCTAAAAGAGACGACGAGCATCCCTGTCCCTACTCCATTTCCTCTTACATTGTAGTTTGTGAATAGCTGTTATTACAGTTGAGCCCGCAGTCAAATATCTTTTGTTTTTAAAAAGTATGCAAATGAGTTAGGCTAGATTTCCACCGCTCTCTCGAGTCCGGTCTTTGTTCTGGCTCATTTTCCTGAACAGCGGCTGGTAATCGAGCCTATAAATGAGGCTAATGGGCCAATACAATGCCAGATTGACGCTTTCGCCTCATTTGCATGTCAAACTGCTGGCCGTCTGTAATAACTGCTATTGTATTCCATCTGATTAGCAATTTTATGCCATTATATTTAGAGTCCTCGTGGAGCAGATGAGTTGGGGGATACCATCGACCTGGACTCATCTTCAGTGGAGAAAAATACACCGTTTTTGGAGTCTTTTAAGATCGGGGGATATGACGATGATGTTGGTCAAGTGAAGGATTTACATGTGACTGTGGATGATCCAGAGAAAACATGTTGGGGGATATGTTAGTTATAATGTCATAACCAAGGTGGGTGATGTCACCTGTCAGTCAGTCAGTCAGTCAGTCAGTCAGTCAGTCAGTCAGTCAGTCAGTCAGTCAGTCAGTCAGTCAGTCAGTCAGTCAGTCAGTCAGTCAGTCAGACAGTCAGTCTGTCTTGTCTGTTTGTGAGTCATGTTATCCGTCTGTCAGTCAGTTCAGTCAGTCTGGCTGTCAGTCAGTCGGTCAGTCAGACATTCAGTCAATCAGTCAGTCAGACATTCAGTCAATCAGTCAGACATACATTCAGTCAATCAGTCAGTCTGTCTGTCAGTCAGTCAGTCAGTCAGTCAGACATTCAGTCAATCAGTCAGTCAGTCTGTCTATCAGTCAGTCAGTCAGTCAGTCAGTCAGTCAGACATTCAGTCAATCAGTCAGTCTGTCTGTCTGTGAGTCATGTTATCAGTCAGTCAGATAGACAGAAAGACAGTATGTCAGTCAGTCAGTCAGTCAGTAAGGGGAGGCAGGCAGGTGGTGGAGTGGCAGTTGGACAGGGGGGGGATGTTGAAAATGGGCCTTTTCTTCTCAAAAAGGGGGGTGGACCCTCTGAGCCCCTCCCCTATATCTGCCACTAGGGGTGATGCATCACACACAAAAGTTTTAAATAGAGAGCGCAAGGTTTTCTTGGTAAATACCACAAATCTTGATTCTGATGGTTACTTCTCTCCTGTTTTCTTGCCACAGACTACAAGAGGACAGTTTGATCACCCAGAGTACAGTGTGAGAAGAAGATATCAAGATTTCCTGTGGCTGAGACACAGATTAGAAGAGAGTTATCCCACACACATTATTCCTGTAAGTACTAACTTCAAGTTTGGTGTTGATTAGGGAAGACAAAATAGGATTCAAGATTTTGTACAGACTGGAATTATAATTTATCAATCACAGCTACAGTTGAAGCTCTCTGAGCGGACACTCTCGTAAGCAGACAGCTCTACTCACGGCTTCCTGCACAAAACCTGTTTGAACTCTATCTCATACAAACTCTGTATTTAGACTTGGCAAATTCCAGTTGCAGACACTTTTCTGCTTCCGAGGGTGTCCGCTTACAGAAGCTTCCACTATATGTAAAGTTTACATTGTATGCTAAATATATACAGAAAACCAGATGTTGCAAAGTTAAATATCAACTATCGAATGGTTTTATCAGTTCCAGAGCTCTGCTTTCCGCATGAAGCGACTAGGAATATTACTACTCTCCTAGTATAGTGTGCTAGTCTATCACAGGATACCCCCAGCATTTTGTCAGGTTGCCCTTTAGTAGGGGTAGCGAATGGTAAAATCCGAGACTTGCCGAGATGCTGAGACCCTGGTTTAAAAATCCGAGCCCGAGACTTAGCGCCCCAAAAATCCGCAGTGATCCAAAACTCTGAGAAAATAGAGTATAAAAGAAGCTGCATTTGTGAGATTCAAAATTCGAGACTCCGAGACTGTCCTATTTCTGGCAAGCCCGAGATTCCGAGATGCTTTTATTCCGAGATTCGTTATTTTGATAGACCATTTGCCACCCCTTTTAGTTAGCAGTTTGCCGGTATCCATTTATACTCCTGGGTGGAGAGAGGCACTGTGAAAGTTCAGTGTCTTGCCCAAGAACACAACACAATGACCAATGACAATAATAATAATTTTAACTGAGTATATTAACTAGTAAATTTATTTTTGTTTTCTTGTCAGCCCCTCCCAGAGAAGCATTCATTTACAAAGCACTTTGATCGATTTACCACGGAATTCTTGAAGTCACGGCAAATTGCACTGAACAAGTTTGTCAGTAGGATAGCGGATCATCCTGTCATGTCTTTTAACGATAATTTCCACGTCTTTCTTACGGCCAAGACATGGGTAAGTAGCTTGTGTCACTGACAGAATAAAATCTTTCTCATATTTCTGCCAAGCTTAAAATATACCATCATTTCTTTCCACAAATTCTCTATCATCGACAAATCTAATCCTAGCAGTATGCGGGATGGTTGTCACACTTGAACCTAGTTATATAGCCTTAGCTCCCACGAGTCTCCTGTAGCTCAGTGGTAGAGCGTCCGACCGGTGTGCGGAAGGTCATAGGTTCGACTCCTGTTGGGGGAACTCGGAATTTTTTTCCGAGTAGCTTGTGTCACTGACAGAATAAATCTTTCTCACATGGGTAAGTGTTCTCAATTTATAGTGATGACGCTACCGTTGCCACTCGACAAAGTTTTGATTAATTTTTGACATCTTTTTGACAACTTTGATGGGTTCCGTTTTGTGGCGCCACATTTGAACTAGGCTAGGAACTAAAACCATTCAAATTTCACAACTCCGCCTCCAACACTCATTGGATTTGATTGGTCAAGTCAAACGGACCCATCCGAAAGTCGTCAAAAAGATGTCAAAAATTAATCAAAACTTTGTCGAGTGGCAACGGTAGCGTCATCTTCACTGTAATTTTGCTTGATGTTAATTCAACTCAGAGCTGTGTATCCAGCATTATATTAAATGGGGCGTTCTCCTCCAAATCAAGAGAAGGACAAATAACTTATCCTAGGGGGAGGTGAAGAGTGGGGGGGAGATGTCGTAGAATTTTGAAACATGTTTGAAAACCCTGTGACAAAATTAACATTGTCCTTGGCTACAATAATTATTTGTCATGTCATTATTGAAAAAATGACATGACAAATAATTATTGTAGCCAAGGACAATGTTAACTGATGGGCAATTTTCGCATTCGTGCTACAAAAGTCACATGCGACAGTGCGGCAGTCGTAAGCAAAAGTCATACTGTTTAAATCGGCCTCAAAAAAGTATGCTTTCATTTACTAACTATTTCTTTTGTTTGTATGTTTATTTATTTGTTTTTGTTGTTGTTTTTGTTTACTGGACTACAGGAGCTAACATCCGTCAAGAAACAGAGCCCTGGTTTAATGAGCCGAATGAGCGATTCCATGAGGAACATGGCATCGTCATGGATGTTGAAAAGCAGAGAGCCTGAATTTCAAGAAATGGCAGAATACACCAAGACGTTTAGAGAAAAGATGCTGTCTTTAGAGGCAGCTTCTGACAAAATAGCAAAGGACAGATTTGGTGAGAATGCCATTGTATACATTTTGTAAATAAATAAATAAATACTATTTAATTTTCACAATTCTGTAAAGATATGTGGAATTAACCAAGGTAAAACCTTGTAAAAATAACAGATGTTAGGGCACACAGCTTTTAGTACAACTGAATCATTTGATATTCCTCATCCCATTTCTTGGACAAATCTGTGACTTTATTTCAGATCTTCTTGAAGTGTACAAAGAGTACATACCAATCTTCAACCTATGGGCAGATGCTGAGTCCAAGCTGGCAGAACCATTACACGCCATGGCCAGTGCTTTTGACAAGAACAGTTCTTCTCTCAAAACACTGGTGAGGTTTTCTTTAAAGGAATTTGCACACTATATGTAATTTTTCACGTTGTTATTGTATTATAGCTGTGCGTTGGTTGGTATGTAGATTATGTAATCTTTTCTATTTTCCGCTGATATGCAGGTTACGTAATCATGTATACAAATTGAATATTTAAGCAGTTTGTCAGACTGTTAGGAGTTGTCATTCGACGGCATCTCTGTTTTTGATCGTTTCTCTTACGAAAATTTACTTTATTATATTAGTTTATATGTGCTGTATTACTAATGATATTAGTAAAAACACCGTTTATGTCTGATCAATAAACGAGATGCCCCCTCCTATACCATGGTCTGGTTTTGTTACTTATACTAAGTTAGAAATTATTTTGTTGTCGTTTCACTGCAGAGTGATTAGACAACAAAAAGCATGTAGTAAACATATTCTATTCTTCTCAGTACCAGGCCCCAACTCTCAATCAAGACCATGGTTTTGAACTTCCGGTCCTGTACCAAGACATTTTGTCACGTGACTTCGGTCATTCTAAGGCCACGTGACCACTAACACTTGTCATTGCTCGAGAAAGGCGCTGCGACCCCTCCGAAAGCTCATAGTAGTTAAGCATTTTTTGATTCTGCTAGGCAACTTTAAGTTAAGTAATGATCCACGTAAGAGGTAGGCAAAAATCCCTATGTCGGATGCAAAATCTTCCGTTGGGATCAAAAGCGCTAATTACTTAATTAAATAAAATTCCACCCATCTCATTGGCTGTTACAAGTTAGAGCGCAAAATTTGAATTTGTTTGTATCATTGCGATGCCCAACGCGCGTTTTAGCCGATTGAAAAAAAACCGTGCTTATTGTAGCGAGGAAAACAACCAAGAAATAAAGTTTCAGGAGAAGTATTTTTCTTATGAACTTCTTGTGGTAGCCGGAGCGCTAAGAGTAACTCGACACTCCACAGTATGCCATTTTCATTGTTCTAGTTTATTTGAGGCATCAAGTTCACCGCGCCACACGATAGCGCCACATGATAACATTAAGAGAGCCAAAAACATATCTTGCAATAGAAATGAGCCGAATCAAACCGGCTTAGCAAAGCTTCGCAAATCGGAGGTGTCAGGGCGAAAGCCTGACAGGAAGCCAAACATGGAGTGTACACAGTCGAAGGCTCTACTTGAAAATCCTACTCATAAAACATAATTATTGCCCGTTAGAAACACACTTGAAGCAAACTACATTTAATGGCGAACGGCAAATATACAAATATCACGAACTGTAGGAGCCGTGTAGGCCTGTCACCTTTTTATCCTGAGTTCAGCGCCATCTGTCATTGTCCCTATAAAGCGCTGCGATGCGGACAATAACACGAAGCTTTTTGAGGCATTCGTCAACTGAAAATCACCGCTCTCGTTTGAAAATAAAACGAAAACTGCCCTATCTAACTTCTATGAGGTTCAGATGGAGAAAAAATAGAAATTCGAGTGAATGATTCTGAGAAAATTGAGTGATTACTTTCACACAACATCGCGATCTAATGGCGGCCGATGTCAGGAAACTCTGGCGTTCGTTCCCATTTGCCATTGGTAACAAAACTCGGCATTATACAAAGATGATGGTGCTGGGAACGAAATTTAGCGTTAAAAATAGTACAAAAAATCATTTTACGACCATTTTTGGCCCAAGTTTGACTTTTCAAGCAATCAGAGGCCAAGCTTTTAATTCGATCAATAATTAATTGAAGACACCTTTTTACGTTCCGTGCATTTCAGATGCCTACCTCTTGCGTGGATCATTACTTAATATTCTAACATGCATTGTAACATACATGTAAGTCAGTTACACCATTCTAGTCCTGATCTCACTAGATCTATATAAAAAATGCCATTTCCCACGATTTTGAAAAGATCTGACCGATTTCCGTAAAAGGGTGAAAACCGGTCTGGATCTGTGCTTGCAGCTGTCAGATCGTGTTATGATCCACGGTCAGCTCTTCTACTTTATGCAGCAGTCTAAACACTGTCACTGAAATGTACAGCATGAAATTTCAAAATTGACTGAGACATTACAGTGGAACCCGGTTAATACGGATACCAAAGGGACATGAAAAAGTGTCCGTATTATCCTGGTGTCCGTATTAAGCAGGCTGATATAAGAGAAAATATGTGTTGTCGGGACAAACAAAACTGTCTGTAATAAGCGGGTGTCCGTATTAACGAGTGTCCGATCAAAACTACTAGAGTGATAAAATGGACATTTGAAATTTGAACTCAAGGTGACTGAATTCATATCCCCAATCCCTCTCGTAATTTTCACGCTCGTTCCAGATCCCTTTTCGGGCCAGGTTCAGCCCGACTCTTGCGCTAAAATACGGACTGTTTTGCAGTCTATCAGCAAGATCACCCCGTCAGCACAAGTTTCAGACATGTTGTTTAATGAGAAAAAACATTTTTATGCTTGAACGGATGCGAATGCAAGTCATGGTCGTCTTTTGACATGCTTCTTATTATAAGTGCATATTAGCAAGCAAAGACAGTGCTTTCTCCATTGTTACCTTTTTAACCAGAGTCTGTTTGAATTTAGTTGAAGGCTCAAGATCCACGATTTATGGAACCTATACATGAATATGTGCTGTACACAGATTCTATAAAGGTATGTGCCTGACAATAGAGTGGTAAAGTGGGACGTCACAAATTTTCAAATTATTTTTATCAAGCCTCAAATCCCATCATTAGATAAAGTTTGCTGCTGTATGATCAGCCACAAAATTTCAACTTGTTAGCACGAATAGAACAGAAGATATAAAGGTTCAAAAAGTTTGATACCGTCCCATACAAACCTCTAATTTTGCGCCTGTTCTAAACTGAAGGAACAGACGCAAAATTAGAAGGGTTTGTATGGAAAAATTAGTGCCCACATCTCAGCCACAAATTGCAATGGTGAGCTAATTTTTGGCAAGTGGACGTTTTTTGGCATGCTTTCTCCGAATAGCTGATCAAATCTCATAATTTCGCAAATTATTTTTTATGACGTCATGACTTTAGTACTCTATTGGCAACAAAGCATTTCAACATTGATATATCTCATGCATTGTAGTCAGTGAGAGGTGCGGCGGCCTAATTGTGATCGTGTTGGACTCCTGATTGAGCAGTCTGGGTTCAAGCGCTGGCCTGGGTCATTGTGTTGTGTTCTTGGGCAATACACTTTACTCTCACAGTGCCTCTCTCCACCCAGGAGTATAAACATTGTGTTGTGTTCTTGGGCAATACACTTTACTCTCACAGTGCCTCTCTCCACCCAGGAGTATAAACATTGTGTTGTGTTCTTGGGCAGACACTTTACTCTCACAGTGCCTCTCTCCACCCAGGAGTATAAACATTGTGTTGTGTTCTTGGGCAAGACACTTTACTCTCACAGTGCCTCTCTCCACCCAGGAGTATAAACATTGTGTTGTGTTCTTGGGCAAGACACTTTACTCTCACAGTGCCTCTCTCCACCCAGGAGTATAAACATTGTGTTGTGTTCTTGGGCAAGACACTTTACTCTCACAGTGCCTCTCTCCACCCAGGAGTATAAACATTGTGTTGTGTTCTTGGGCAAGACACTTTACTCTCACAGTGCCTCTCTCCACCCAGAGTATAAATGGGCACCAGCGAACTGTTAGGGTCACCTGACAAAATGCTAGGGGTAACCTGCGATGGACTAGCATCCCATCCAGGGAGTAGCAATACTCCTAGTCGCTTCATGCTACAGAAACTGGAATAAGCTCCAGCAGTTGTGAGCCACTAGGCTCATGAAGCCTTTACCCTTGCATTCTGCAGTTACACTGACTACTTTGCTCTTTACGTTAACTATGTACAGGGCACCCTTAAGCATAGGGACACCATCAACATGGAATATGAAGTAACTTTAGAAGAACTGTCAAGGAAAAAGGCTGAAAAAGAAGAGGTACTAACTTGCTGCAATAATAATATCCCGGGGGGGGGGGGGGACTCCCATATAAAAGGGGTCGGGGGTGCTCGTCGGAAATTTTGAAAAGAACCCCTAAAAGGTACCAAAATGTTTTGTGGGCGTGCCCCCAATTCATTTTCACCCCTAAGAGGTACCAATTCTAAAACAACACATTAACTGACAATATAACATTCTTTAATAGTGATAAAGACGATTCCTTCGAATACGATCTACTCGTAAACATTTTATTTTATCGATAAGTCATGTCATGAATGAGACAAGAATAAAAATCAGTTGATTGACAAAATAGTTCCTGTCATATTTTTTCTGGCTCAGCAACCCTAAAAGGTACCGTGTTAACTCTAAGGGTGGTCAAGACCCTAAGCGGTACCAAATCATGAATTTTAACCCCTAAAAGGTACGACGAGCACCCCCGCCACTTTTGTATCGAAGTCTCCCCCTCCCCCCCCCGGAATAATATCAGTCCATTGTAAAATGAAATTGAGGCATTACAAATAGACTGTTTTGCAGTCTACTGTCTACCCTTGCAAAGAAGTTGTAAAGCTTGTGCCACCACAGGCAGCCCAAGTTAACACCGTTTGCTTTACAGTGTCTCGTAGTATCATGAAGATGGGCAGCCTGTGGTGGTCATGTTTCTGTTTTGTGATGTTGTGTTCAATTTTCTTCAGCTGGATAAAGGCACTGGTGGTGGTCGTGGCTTTGGGTTTTTCAGTAAAGACACAGAACAAACCAAGCAAGACAAACGAGGAAGAGTTGATTCAAATATGAAGAGGTTAGCAAATGTTGCTTCATTAACCCGTTTATTTGAACCTTAATGTCAACATACAAATTCTCCTTACTGGTCTCCATACATTTCTCATAGTACAAGTCAGAAGAATTTGATGATGCACAGAAGGCAAACAAACCATCAAACCAAAAGAGATTTATTTCAATCTTTATTATAAAAGTTGAGACTCTGAAAAAGGGCATTTGGTATTGAGTGCTAGTTTATAACCTTACAAAATCACAACCCCTGGGGAAAACTCCATAAAAAGCGATGAGGTGATTGTGAGATTTTGAAAGGAACGGAACCCTAAATGGTGCTAGAATCTCGTTTTGTGGGTGTGGCTCGAATTCAATTTTAACCCTTGTAACAAGGGTTGAAAATGAATAGCAGTTATTACAGACGGTCAGCGGTTTGACATGCAAACGAGGCAAAAGGGTCAATCTGGTATTGAAAGCCGTTTGACATGCAAACGAGGCGAAAGGGTCAATCTGGCATTGCATTGGCCCATTAGCCTCATTTGTAGGCTCGATTACCAGCCGCTGTTCGGGAAAATGAGCCAGAACGAAGACCGGACTCGATAGAGCGGCGGAAATCGAGCCTAACTCGTTTGCATATTTTTTTTAAACAAAAGAATATTTGACTGCGGGCTCAACTGTAATAACAGCTATTCGTGCCACGCCCACAAAACGAGATTCTGAAATTAAATTTTAACAGCGCAACAACTAATCCAAGGCACTATACTACATATACACGTATCTCTGTAGAGCTACGTGATCAGTATGAGATTTTTCAGTTCGAATCTTGTGGGGGATGAATTGAGCGTGTGAATAGATACTTCGGTTTACTCAGCTACTCATCCAAAACCCATTGCATTTGTTGTTAACTTCTTATTTTATTTGTGTCAGCTTTCAAAACTTGCGGAGCTAGGGAGTGATCGAGTGGAGTGCGCTAACGTGGACCTGAAGGCAGATATTGAAACGATGGCACAAGAACAAGAGAACAGATTTTAGAGAACTCTTTGCGGAGTATTCAGAAAGACATATCACTTATTATCAAGAGGTGAGTCGCTAACCTCACTAGTAGTCCATTTCTGATTTTCCTTTTGCCTCTGTTTCAAACGAGTCGTGACCCTTTCACTCCCAAGAGTGCTAAGTCAAAACTGAGGAAAAAATCTTGAATTTCATTTTACAAAATTGTCAAAAACAAACAGCAACCACATGAAAGTACTGCTCAATACCTTTCATTTGAATGGTCACACACTAGGGTTTCATCCACAGACTCAAAAGTTACAACCACATTTATTGGCTCAAGGTTTGACTAGGGTAATGAACGTGTAGCCTGCGAGCAAGCTCTCAGCCAAGAGAACTTGCTCGCAGGCTATGAACTTGTGAGTAAAAAGTCATTTTCATATGAAAGGTTGTGCACCAGGACTCGTTTTCAACAGAGACGGCTAAAGGCAACTCGGAAATGGCATAATGGCATTTTTTTAAATTCAATTATTCCCAAATTGGACAAACATGTAGTGCTATTACGTATTGCACGTGAAACTGTCCAAATTACTCGACGTTAAATTTCTCTCGTGTTCTCAAATTTCCGTCGTGTTTTATGACAGAATAATACATGGTTTTGGCTTTCTTCGTTATTTGTTAAATAACAGGAACAAACAGACACACAAATATGAACTTTCCTGCCAGGTTACTGATCGGTGGAAGATCTAGGGAGCACCACCCCCCCCACCCCCCCCCCCCCCCCCCCCCCTTTGTACGCAAGAAAAGGCGCGCGCACCTTCACTACGATGGATGAAATCGTGATTAAGTGTCTAAGATTTTAAAATTTCCGCAAAATCGCGAAATTAAAGAGGTCACCAAGAACGTACAGCACTTTCTGGAGTTGAACAGCAGTGGCGGATCCAGATGTGCTCAAAAGGGGAGTGATCTGCGTCTCGAGTATTTGCTTGTATACCAGTATATGTCGCAATAAAACGATAAAATAGTCAACACGACCTACCATTTGAACAGTGTATTTGAATTACTTTAATTCAGGTTAAAAATCATGAAATACAATGTTCTTATAAAGTTTGACAAAAATCGCTAACTAACGTGAAAGTCGCTATAGCTAACATATAACGTCACCATTCTCGTCGGCCAATGAAAAAATTCGATTTTTTCCTTGCGACCAGGGCTACTCGTTTCCGGCCCAAAGAAAAAAAAACGAGGAGCTCTGGGAACGAGGATGATAACGTCACCTAATTTTCGCGCCAGCAAATTTCGCGAAACGAAACGTGTCGCAAAATTGTCATTCAATAAGGTGGTTTTAAATGTCTTTCTAAAATCATCGGTGTCCAATCCTACTAAGAGCAGTGGAGATAAGTGTGTGAAGCTGAGTTTAATGGAAATATCTCGTTCACGTTTCAAGCAATCCAAAAACTCTATGCTCAAAACATGAATCTATGTTATGGGGTGTTTTGTAAATTTTTGAGTGATTTTTGGATATGTTTGCGAGGAAATAGTTTTTCTCAAAGGAGTTGTAAAATTTAGGGAAATAAGAAATATTGAAGATTTAATGTAGTTTTAAAATTAGAATTTGGAGTTAAAAATTAGTAGATGGACACCAACAGACAGTTGATACCCACGCAAGAGCACCCGCGTGGGTATCAACTGTCTGTTGGTGTTCCAAAAATCATTTTCTTTCTTCTATTCCTTCTTTAAACCTCTTAAAATTTCATTGAAATTCACGTTTACCACCGCCGTAAATGACACGCTTTTTTCCATTTATTTCCTATTTAGTGTCTGGCCGCTTGGCAGGAGGCATTAAAAATTGTGTCAGGAAGTCAGCAAGACCAAGAGTTTGACGAATCCTAGGAATTTAAATAGCGAATCAAAATAACATTACAAAGAAGCTCGTTGTCGCGGTTGGACTGGAACGAGCTTGCAATCGAGGCTTCATGCGAAAACAGCTTCATGTAATTTTGCATTGAAGATTCCCCGCATGAATTTTCATTGAAAGCGAGTTCCAGTTATGCCGTGACAATATATCCAATTGTAAGGAAAGTGTTCAAGTCAATTTTTCTCATAATCGTTTACTAACCTCAATAACGTGCGTTAAAATTGGTGATTATTGTTTCATACCCGTTTTGGTTTCGTGAAGAGTATTATGGTTGTTCAAAGGACGATTAAGCTAATCCAGGATTAGAAGCTAATCCAGGATTAGCCTGAATTTTGATTTCTGTTTTGTAACTTTTCAGTGAGATTTTCTGTTTCAATTTTTTGCCCTTCAGTTTTGACTTTGAGAAATCTCAAACTCTACAAAACATTAGCAGTGAAAAATCGGCTTTTATACAAGAGAAACGAAAACCTTGATTGACTTTGAATCCAGGATTAGCGTTAATCTGCTTTCGAACAACCGGGCCCAGGTCATCTGGTTAAATTTTCCCAGGATTAGTCTGACACCAGTTAGACCAGTTACGAGAACAGATCCAAAAAACAAACTCGTACCAGCATTTCTCAGCTCCTGAACGCCGAGGAGACCCTGGGAACGCGTGTCGGTTAGGTAAACATTTCGGTCAACTGTCAGAGAATGAATTTTAACAGAAAGTGATACTTTTCCCATTGAAAGAAAGCGTTCGTTACACATTTAGAGCGGTTTTTAACTGAGTGTCGTAAAACCAAAACCAAAGCAATTACAATGACCAATCACAGCAAACATAGACAACACAATGAACCATTGAGAACTCTAAGCAAATACACGTAACCGACGCAAAGCGCGGGAAAACGCGTGCGACCAAGTAGCGATTGATTTTGGTTTTGCACCTGATTGGTTAACAAAGTGGCGCGAGTTTTTTAAAACCAATCATAGAGCGTAGTACAGCAAACCCAAAGCAATTCAGCGATTACCTTCGACACTAAATTGAAAACCGCTCTTACGTGAACGTTGTGACACTTGTTCGTTCGGGTCCCGCGTAGCGAAGTTAGCTTTTTCGTTTTGCCAAATGTGCGCGCAATTTGATTGAAAAATTATTTTCTTGGACGTGCACCAGTTAGTCATTGAAAGACTGAGGAACAACGAGGCATAAACATTACAATTTTGGTACCTAGTGAACTTCAAACAAACGGAATGTTTTAGAGTCCATAATTCAATTCATATAGAGCAGCTCTATTTTTCTTATGTATAAATTAAACTAATTTTCAATGGCTGACTCGTCCTTAGTCCTCTCTTATGAGAAACTTCAACCTCGTTACCAGGATCTTTCAGCGGGTAAATCCAAGATGGCGGACACAACGAGGTGTTAGACGCGGAGGATGATGGGTAGCTCTTTGCTCCTTCCCATCATCCCCCGCGTCTAGCAAATTTCTCATAGGAGAAAGACTGGGGACGAGTCAGTATATGTAAGACAAGTTTCTTCGTTTCTTATCATTTATCAGAATTTTATTAAATAGGTAAATTTATTGACAACTCGTTAAATAAAACTAGCAGTAGTGGCTGTAAAATGAAGGACGTGAATAAAAAGATGTTTCTGTGGAGAGAGTTTCCTTTGGCTCATCTTTATCGAGTACGCCAAACCAGAGGCTTAAGCTTCTGGCCAAACACATAGGCATCCAATGTGGAAACGTGTAAGCAAAAGACTTGTGATGTTGTTTTTCTGTTTTCCCATATCGTTTAGTGCCTTTTAATGCGATATTTGTGTAACCAAACATGTTTGATCTGTTCAGATTATTTTAGAAAATCCTAGCTGGCCTTTTCTTTTTACTTTTCACCCAAAACAACATTTTCGTTTCTCCGAAAACAGCAACACTACATGCATTAATTTTCCCATATCACGAATGTTCGAGGTAACATTTCACTGAAGATTTAAACTCCAGTTTTTCATAAACCTTAATCCGAATATGTAGCCTATTATAGGACTTCCGAAAAGATATTCCACCGAAACGATTCATTGTCTTCCCTTGCTAACCACTCGGCCTCACATGGTCCATGTACAGGTCCTTGAAAGCCTGGAAAGTCCTGGAATTCAGTTGTTCTTGCATTTTCCAGGACCGGTCGTTTCGCCTACGAGTTGTTTCACCAACGACCAGTTCGCTAACGTCTTAGGTCACTCATCCGTGACATGTGGTTAAATAAATTACTTACTTACTTACTTCGCTAACATATATTCTTCGTTCTATAAGCGTGATGGTGGACTAAATATCACACAATGTATACAGCTGTTTCGAGAAACGTCGGAAAAAAGCGCACGCGACAATCCCGAAAGGTAATCTGGGATATGGATCAGCAAGGGACGTTCCTGACACTGTAGCTGTCGAACCTACTTTTGTTGCTTTCTTTTAGCACTCGCAAACATACTTCCATGGCGTCTCTTGCCATTTTCTCACATTTCCTTGAAATGCTGAAGTCAAGGAACCGTGAACTTAAAACTACCCACAATGCCTTTCGGGATTGTCGCGTGCGCTTTTTTCCGACAGCCTTTCTCGAAACAGCTGTATTTTTCGTTCTAAAAGTGACGTTAGCGAACTGACGTAAGACGTTAGCGAAACCACTCGTAAGCGATACGACCGCAGGACTGGGAAGTCCAGTAAATTAGTGATTTTTTTTTAGAGGTATTGAAATTCCTGGAAATCTCTAAATTCCAGCGAAAATATAAGTACCGCGAAACTGAAAGAACGGTCACAAAATTAACTCAGAATTATAACTGCGCTTATGCGACAAGGATGTGTTGAAGAGCAAATGGCTTGTGCATTTCGAGACTGGAAAAATCCACAGGAGTTCCTGGAAAAGTTCTGGAAGACTGTTGCTGAAAAAGAGTACGAACCCTGTGCTTAACACCTTCACGAATTGTGCGTACATGTTTACGAACATGATCGAAATACTTACAATAACACATGAACAAATGTTTGTGACGTTATTACATGTAATTGTTATGGGCTTCGAGACCCTTCCACTCCCCCCTACCCCTACCCATCAAAACGACACGCTCAGACAGAAAAGTCAATATTTACATGAAAAATATAAACAAAGTTGATTGAGTGAATATCGTGTTTTTAGCGGCGTGAGGTCCTTGAACGTTGAAGCAAGGTTACGTTATTACAACCTACAGCATGCAGTGCTCTTGTTTTTTATAATCTATTGTGATGCAAGTTCTTTACTTTTAATTACACTCTACGTGCATCCAAAAAGCTTTTGTCATTGAAAAGAGGGTTTAAAATATCTTCTGTGAGAAACGGTAAACAATATGCGCTTACAAATTACTGCCATTGTTCCTTTCATTTTCACGTTGCGCGGCCGTGCTATCAAAATTGTAATACTTTTTACATCATAAGATAATCTACGAAATGTTACCCCCGAAGAACTTCGAAGACAAACTTTTAACTGTAAATATTAAACTGAAAACAACTCTTAGGCTTAAGAGAATAACGTTAGAATAAACAATGAAGACTAATTTGTAAAAAGTGAAATTAAAATATTCATGTTTCGTCTGGAATGTTCTACTTTTGTTTGTAAAACAAAAGATGCCATTAAATGTAAACTTCAGCGTGTCCAGTAAATTGAGTGAACGTGACTGCTAGACCATTATATTATGAAACCAACCGTTCATTTCGTAAGCGAAGCCAGTTGCGTTTAGTCAGTGCAAACTGACCGAATCTCGCGTGGCACTTAGCAAAAATCACAAGTGAAATACTCAATTGCTTATTCAATCAATAAGTGATTAGTCTTATTCACACCTCGATCTCGGCGGCCTGTTCATTACTGTATTTACCGACTGTCCTATTGAAAGAGGTCGCTTCGTTTGATTTGTGTGTTGTTTGGCAAGTGAAAGACCTTGGCAACTGATAAAAGTTCTTCAAAAGGAACTGAGGAGACATCATGTTTGCGTTTGGGGAAACTGTAGAAAGAACTCCGAAAGATATTGCAGCCGAGAGAGCGCGGTTAAAGAAAGGTAAAGTGCTGGGAAGAAGACGGTCTATCGAAGTTCTTCAAACAAAGGAAAGTTTGGTTCTTCCTAACATAAAAACAACACAACTCACACAGAACTGCGAAACAAGTTGCGCAAGTTGGAAGGACTCAAGGGAAGGAATGAATGGACAAGAATGTCGTAAACCCGTTCAGCAAATAGCAAAACGGGGTCGCCTTAGAGACAGTACATTTATGGTGGAGGAAAACGTAAACGAAGGAAGTCGCGAGGCGGAGTCTGACTTAGAAGGATTATTTATTTCGAAATTGAACTTTCACAACGAAAACCGAGACGATTCTCCGGAACGTTTCTCGCTAGGATGTGCAAAGAAGCAAAGAAAGCAACGTAGTCGGCTTAGTAAAACTGATAGCGGATTTTGTGAAGATTCTAGCGATGATGTGGTGACGCACTTCGCCGATTCTCCGAATGGATCCGACAAGGTGTCGAATGCTTCGAACAGTTCGGCTTCGGTGACTGCTTCGCCTGATCACACCACAATTACAAGTAATCGTGCTTCGCGCAGCGAGAAGACGCGAAAAATAACAGTGGACTTCAAGGCGATTTTAAACCAGGATAAAACTGTAGTTAGAAACACTGAGAGGTTAAACACACGAGCTAGTATGTGCGTTCAGTCACAGCAAAGTCTTCACGCAGATCTGGTCGCGTTTAAAAGCTTATCAACTCACCACAAAGGTACAACTTCCAGCTGCACTTTGCAAACGAATGAACACTGTGTCAAACTAAGGGAGGTTGTATTAAAGACCATGAGAAATTCGTATGACGGCGAAGCGGCAGTGAAACAGTCAGATACCTCCTTAGCTGTCCTCAAAACACGACGCCGTCTTTTAGGGAAACGAAACTCGGCTGGACCACCGTTTCCTTTTACGGAACGTCGTGTTAACAAAGAGCCGGTAGTTGACATGAGCCGAGCAACTTGCAACTGCAGAAATCGCCGCGTACAATTTTTGGAACTTGAAAGACCGGATTCAAACAGGCAATGTGTAAGTTGTCCTGTGGATTTTCGAGCCTCTCAGCCAAGTCAAGAGAGAATTGAACTGCTTGATAATAAGAATCATCCTGATAATGGATGTGCGGTCTCTACGTCTGGTTTAACAGAGAAAGCTTTGCTCGAAACATCGCACGCGCAAGAAACTGTGGACGTGAATGTCAAATGCCAAGAGTGGTTGAATAGATGGCTTGCATTCAACAGTGCGCCACAGAACGTTAAAAATTCAGAAGCGGCTTATGTGAACGAGACTTCTATTCCTTTCTCGTTGTAAAAAAACAGTTAACATTAACCCAAAAGAGAGCGTTGAAAAGGAAGTTGAAAACACTCAAATGAGAATGGTCGAACAGTTTAAGTTTTGCCGTTATAATTTTTCTGCGTTATTTTTTGTAACGATCAGTTGCTTTTATTTGTCAAGTTTTTGTTTTCGTTTCTTACGAACATCTTTACGGTATAAACATTTCAATATTGACCCTTAAATTCAGACGTAGCTATTAAGTAGCAATTAAGATATACGTGTTTATTTATTTATGAAAATAATAACATTCTGCTTTTGGAGTCAACTAAAATGATTGTTTTAGAATTAATAAAAATATTTAAAGTAATGTCTGTCATTGTTTGCTTGATAGGTCTTTTTCATCAGCGATTCCTGCCCTGTTCAAAGCGATCGCTAGTGGCTGAGTTCAAACCAAAATGAATGACGAACCAACCTCGTTTCCAGGGGTTGATGACGAAAGAGAGTGAAATGCATGTTATGACTCGCCCCACCGCGGTACCCTAAGAAAAGTTGCTAGCGACCTTGCGCAACTTGGGGCGAAATTCTAAGGCCCAGTTCAGACGCCGTACTTCACATGAGCCGAATCAAATTCATGCATTTGTTTCGGCTCATGTGAAGTTCGGCGTCTGAATCAAAGCCGGTCCACAGCCGTTATTCCCGGCTGAGACAGGCGGGAAGAACGGCTGAGCCGATCCGAATTCAATCAGCCGTTCCGAATTGATTCAGACGCCGTACTTCACATGAACTTAATTCATCGAATTCGATTCGGACGGCGTCTAAACTGGGCCTTAACTATTAATTACAACAAACGCAAATAATCCAATGAACTAATCGAGAAAAAACATGCAGCAGCCGGCGCGAGAAAACATGCAAAGTAAAACACACGCGCAAAAGATTGGTTTTGCTCCTGATTAGTTTCAAAAAGCGTGCTTGCTCCAATTAGTGAGATCACTTTGCGCGAACCATTTAGCCTGGTTTTCACTAGCGACGCAAGCACAAGCGCAAGTATAAGCGCAAGCACAAGAGTCCTGCGCAAGTGAAAACGAATGCAAGCACAAGCACGAAATATGTACCAGCAATTTACTCATTGACTGAAACCTCGAATAATTTAATTTTCACATGGTGAAACGAACAATTTTCACGGCAATGACATTTTTAACCAGAAAAAATTCGGAGAATGAAGGCAAGCAAAATAAGCACAATAACTCACAAATAACTTGCGAAAGAAGATTATTTTCTGAAATAATATAAACTAAATTCGATTTTGAGACGACATTACGGCTTTATAATGACGGCTAGTTGTCTAGCTGTGTTATGTTCCGTTTTCACGTTTAACGCAAGCATAAAAGCGCAAGCACGATATTTAAGCCTGGTTTTCACCGCTAGCGACGCAAGCATAAGCGCAAGCACAAGAAAGCTGTGCAAGTGAAAACGAACGCAAGCACAAGCACAAGAACAAAATATTCACCAGCAAGATTTGATCATTGTTAAAACCACATTTTTGTGCATTTGACTGACGGAAAACAGTATTTGTTTTACTCATTGAATGAAAACTCGAATGTTATTAACCAGCAAGATTCGTAGAATCAAGGCAAGCAAATAATAACTCACAAATGACTTTCGGAGATAATTTTCTGAACTAACCTTTGTTTCGTTCAAAAATTCTTTCAAAATAATATCAAAAACACTACTTTTTCCGACCTTTTCCTTGTGGTTATGTTATGTTCACGTGCGACGCAAGCATAACCGCAAGCACAAGGATCAACTGAAATACTTTGATCGTTGTGCTTGTGCTTATGCTTGCGTCAAACGTACGTGAAAACGGAACATAACACAAGCACAAGGAAAAAGCATTGATTTTGATGTTATTTTGAAATAATTTTTATTCAAGATTTCAGTCAAACAAATTTATTTTAAAATGTTTTCGGGATGTTGCCAAAATCATTTGGCGGGAAGAAGAGAGACCCTGGGAACGAGGTTGATATTTTCCGTCAGTATTAAATGCGCAAAACCCTGGCTTTAACAATGATCAAAAAAATTGGCTGGTGATCGAATATTTCGTGCTTGTGCTTGCGTTCAGTTTTCACTTGCGCAGAATTCTTGTGCTTTCACTTATCATAGTTAGTTGCGCTTGCGCTTAAGGCGGGACTTAACCTGAATGCCATTTTTCCGCCACTTAACATGCGTTTAATGGAAATATCTCGTTCACGTTTCAAGCAATCCAAAAACTCTATGCTCATCTCACGAATCTATGTTATGGAGTGTTTTGTAAATTTTTGGGTGATTTTTGCGTATGTTTTGGAGGAAATAGTTTTTCTCAAAGGATATGTAAAATTTGGGAAATAAGGAATATTGAAGATTTAATGTAGTTTTAAAATTAGAATTTGAAGTTAAAAATTAGTAGATGGACACCAACAGACAGTTAATAACCATAAGGAGCCAGACAAGTACAGGTAAGTAGCTAGATAACTGACATCCAACCAAACTCAACTGTTTTGTTCGGAGAGAATCCATGCCATTCCTCGGTTCCGTGTTCCGCCATTCCATATTTCAGTATTTCTCAGTTCTTATGAACCAGCAGTTGACCAGCGGTTCTCCGCACGTGGTAAAATCAACATGGCGGCCGGTTTGGTTGGAAGTCAGTTGTTTTGTCCATTTCGAGCTCTTGGATTTGTGGCAAATCATGTTCCCTTGACCTTACAAACACAAGGAACAGAGACTCTTGTAACTACTGCTGTTGGATCGGCCTTTCATGTCTATAATGTAAGATTATTTTGTGTTGTTTCTTGGGGAAAACTGAACCAACTCCACGGAACTAGTTCGTCTCGCTCCACGTGAAAATTTGTACATCGTATATTTGAAATAACTCATGTAGCTATTATTATTTTGCAGTGTGCCAAGCTAAACCTTCTTTTTGTTGGTAAGTTGAATAAGATCCTGAAAATAATAGTAATGGCTGTAACATCATACTGTTTGCTACAGTAAAATAAACTTAAAAGAAGCGATCGAGTGATATGACATTTTCTGTATTAAATTTCACAGGATTGTTGAAATCTGGTGAAATAACATGTTTATTATCACATGGCGACTTGGTGATCACAGCTTCTGGAAATCAACTAACTTCTTGGAAAAGGGGAAAACAGGTATTAAACCTGCAATAATTGTTGTTTGTTTGTTTGTTTTAAAAATTTTAAAAAAATATGTAAGCAAAATGTCATTAGCGTGTCAATTTCATCTCCTCTGTCGCTTACTACTGAGAGAGACTCGAGAGTAATGCATCAATCACCGGCTTCCCCCAGGGAGCCACCCCAGGGGATCCTGGGGGATTTGTCCAAATACCCAATCAAACCTCAAATACCACTGGGTATGGGGCAGAGGAATTCTGACAAGTCCCCACCCCCTCCAGGAGGGTTAAAAATAAGGACTCCTGTGATATAACTCACTAAAAGATCAGTTTATAAATTCGCAACAAAACACAAGCAACCTTTGTGATAAATTAATTAGCAAGAACAGGTTTCCTCTTTGTTCTGTCAGAGTTCCAGGCATCGAAAAGAGGCATACTTTATATTTTATTGTGATGAAAAAGTCCTGGCCTATTCAAAGAACTTGTGCGCACGCAAAACTTGTGTCTTTGAAGAACATCCGGGAATCGACGAGAGTGTTGATCACTGACCTTATATTACAAATCCCCAGGGTCTGTCCCCTGGGTTCGACCCCATGAACAAAGTGATGTTTTCCCCCCACACCCTCTTGACAAATGCTCCTGGGTCCCCGTGGGTGGCCGCCTGGGGGAAGCCACCATCATTGTCATCGTCAGCCCTTGTCATGTGCACCATGTGACGCATAAGAGTGGCAAGTTGGAGGGCCAATATGTTATATGGACACGATTTTCTTGGGAGGGAGGGGAGGGAGGGGGTCAATAAACAAATGAACTGCTTACTTTTGTATACATGTAGTTTATTTACTATGAAGGTAATGAGAACTGTCTTTTTTAAGTCAAGTTATGCATGTTACTTTTCTAGGTTGCTGTATTTGAGGGACACAAGAGTAACATCCACTTTATTCTTTCATTTGGTTCTCATTTAATTTCTGTGGATGAAGAAAGCACAGTCAGAGTATGGCTTATTCAAACAACAGGTACATTGTACATGGCATATATAGCTTCAGTGTTTAATCCATTGACTCCTAAACCGGCCCTTAACCAGCCTAAACTGGCCTAAACAGGCCTAAACAGACCAAAACCGGCCATGAGGAGACCAGCATGCAGACTTGTACCACTTGTGACGTCATCACTTTTCATGCCAGAAGATGTTTTTGATGACATTTTCCTGCTCTATCAGCTGAATTTCAGCTGATAGAGTAGGAAAAATGTCTAACAAAGCATGCCTAAACAAGCATGAAACGATGAATTGGGCCAGAGATACACACAAAAAACTTGGAATTTTTCCTCCAAAATCGAAGAAAAATGTGACCTTCCCTACCATTGATGACACTCTTTGTTAAAAAAGTTAACTTTCCCCAAGTTTAGGTGGAAACTTTTCCAACGTGAAAATATAATGATTTTTATTATTATTTTTGGTTTGCCAAAAAAGCATAAATGCCTGTAAGTAAGACTCTTCCAAACTCTTGATCAGATGTGAGAACAAAATAATATACATTTCAATTAATCATTACCTATTCATAATGTCAACTAATAAAATGTTTTTAGCAATAACACCATTAATATTCCCTAATGAAAAAGTGTGACTTCTGTTTGATTGGGAAAAAGTTACTTAAATTTAAATTATATTAAATTTCATACCACCATACTTAACTGGTTAACTGCAGTTCAGTGTATTATTTTATTCAAGTTTCAACTTTAAATTAAAATTAAAATTCAATCTGGAAACAGTGGAATAAAAGAGCCACTGTGTGGATTTCCACTGAAATTCCCATTTATTAATTATCATCTATTTTATTTTATTTATAGAATTATACCTTGAGATGGAGTTCAATGCGGAAAATTTCTACATCACGTGTTTGATGCATCCCAGCACATATCTGAATAAGATCTTACTGTGCAGTCGACAAGGCCAAATGCAACTGTGGAATATAAAAACAAAGTAGGTCCATGGAAAGAAATGATCAGGGTATATTGGCTTGGTAGAAATATGAGAAATATATTATTCTGTCATTGACACAGGCTACTGCTGGGGGAACTCAAGTTTTTTTCCTGAGTAGCTTGTGTCAATGACAGAATAATATCTTTCTCAAAGTACTAGTATGTCCATGTTTTTTTTTCTGTTTATAATATTCTATTTAAGCGGAAATGTAGTGTTTGTATGTGCAATTCACATGGCTGGGACCATGACTGAGTGTCTGTTTATGGGAGGTGTCTGTTAACAGAGTAAAACATGGTCCCTAAAGTCTGGTTTCCATATGATCGCAACGATCACAGTCGCAACGATCACAGCGATCATTGCGATCGTTGCGATCATATGAAAACCACTCTTGCGATCGTTGCGATCATATGGAAACCACTCTTGCGATCATTGTGACTGCAATCGTTGCGATCGTTGCGATCATATGGAAACCAGGCTTAATAAGTTTCTTTTTGTGAGATTTTGAATAATCTTAGTTAATGTTTTTCATTTTTTTGTATATTTTTTATATTCTATTTTTTTGGCTGAACGTTAATCTTGCTTTATTTGTTTTTTTATTTGTATCTAATGAATGTCATTTTAACTTCAATATAGCAAACTCATTTATACATTTTCTGGATGGTCGGAGTCCATAACAGCAGTTGAACAAGTGAGTTGTGCGTTTTTGTGTTTGTGTTGTTTGTCTTAAGACTACAGAGTTATTTTAAGTCTCTGAGTCAGTAAATAGAGGTTTGACTGTACTAGTTATATTGCTCAGTTGATTTTATATATTTTTCCTGCTTATCACCCTTGATTATTATTTATTAATAATTTATTATTACAGTGCGACTACTCAAAGCAGGCCAGTTTGAAGAAAAGTAACCAATCAAAATATTAATTGACAACAAAGGATGGCGACCTTTTTCGTAAACTGACCAATTGCATTGAAGCATACAGACAATAGTTCTACAACAAAATTTGACACCAACAAAGTACGGACCTCTCGGAAACCTAGAAAGTTTTCTTCAAACTGGCTTGTTTCGAGTAGTCGCACTGTATTGTTAGTTATTAATGATTAATTATTGCCATTTATGTATTAACTAGAGTCTGTAGTCATTGATAATATATGATTAATGTTTATTTCATCACCAGGCTCCTGCAGTTGATGTGGTTGGTGTTGGCCTGCAGAGTGGAAAAATTCTCCTTCATAACCTCAAGTTTGATGAAAGTTGTCATGAGTTTCCATCAGGACTGGGGCCCAGTTACTGCTCTGGCATTCAGAACAGGTATTATGGTCTGTCTGTCTGTCTGTCTGTTCCAATCCAATGGATTGGAGGAGTGATGTGGCTTTATTTATTACTACTGGTGTTTTTACTCTTGACTGGTTTCTGTAGCATGCAGGTTACCAGTGGCAGATCTAGGGGAGGGGCCCGGGCCTCCACCTTAATTTAAGGCCCAAAGTGACAGAAAAGTTTTTGGGCCCCCACCTTATAAACAGGTTCTGGATCTGCCACTGGTTACCTCCCAACATATTTTTGTCAAGTTGCCCCAACAAGAACACCAGTACCCATTTATACTCCTTGGTGAAGAGGGCCACTGTGAAAGTTTCTACAGTAGGCTCAAACCCGGACCTCTTGATCTGGAGTTCAACACACTAACCATTAGACCACTACCCCTCCCACTGCAGCCACTGTTACTGTTGAACCTCCACTAATGGCCACCACTCTGGAAAAGGAATGTTTTCCCTCTTCCCACTTCCGCTGACTTCCGCTTGGAAAAATAGAGTGCCTGATTGTAGGTTGCTTAAGTTATTCCATTCACATAAGAAAATAATTATGACTTAAATTAATATAAACTACATGATACCAGATGAACAATCAATAGGCCATTTTTCCAAGACCTCAAGAATAAAACAAAAGAAATTGAAACTACAGCTGAACCTCACTGGGGCAGAACTAACAGGCCATTGTAGAGAGGTGGTTTCAATAAGAGTAAAGTGATTGGCACACGGTTGGGACAAAAAAATTCTGGCCATTGTAACAAGGTGGCCATTATAGAGAGGTGGGACACCTTATTGCAGGTTAACTGATGAGCAAATTCCATACCACCCTTGTGTTTTTTGGCAGATGGTAACCCTATCATGGCTTCTGCCAGCACAGAAGGCCACATTGCATTTTGGGACTTGGAAAAAACGTCAACTTGGTTAGTACGTTGCAAGACGCTCATAAGGGCTCTGTCTGCGGCATGAAATTCCTTGCTTCACAACCTTTGTTGGCCACCAATGGTCCTGATAACTCTCTTAAGGTAATGTGCCATATAATGTGTGTGTCCGTACATATACAGAAATACCGCTAAAAAAAATAAAAAAAATGAACAACTTTATTTTTACACTTAAAAGTGTCAGAGTATTTAGCCACTGCTGTACTAATTGTGGACACTGTAAATGAACAAACAAATATTGTAAATATAACATAAACTTGTTAAGAATCCCAACTGGTGGGAGGCTGTCCAGTTGGCTATTTACAAAGCGTGGCCGAGGAGTTGAACTCGGGACTACCAAGAGCAAATCCAGCTAGTGGCAGGGTGGAGGATTTGAACCAGGGACCTCCAGATTTCAAATCCAGCACCCTAAACCACTCGGCCACGCCGCCTCCCGTTAATCATTACAAGGGTCACTGTTTAATATCAATAAGTTTTGTTTGACTATCAGATATGGATATTTGACCAGCCTGACGGGAGTGATCGGCTCTTGAGGTCCCGACTCAAGTCACAGCTCCCCTCCTACTAAAATTCGCTTCTATGGCAGCCTTGGAGTAAATATTCTCAGTGCAGGTATTAATGCTAAAAATTATAAAATTTTCATCATATAATGCATACTCTGATTGGTTGTGAAGTTTTTTCTGCATGAGGCTTTGTAAACTAGTGAGGTTTTTTCGCTGACTGAGGAACGAATGAAGCAGAAAACGTTTTTCTCATACACAGGTAGGAGTCTAGGTTTGAGTGTGCGGGGGGAGGGGAGGGGGTTAGGTAATAAGGGCTCCCAGTTGTGTGTGAGAATGGTATTTTGTTGGTTTAATTTTATAAATGAAATAGAAAATGGCTCAGTGCTTCTGTTTACCTAGACTGATGCAAACACTCAAGAAAGTTCAAATGGGAGAATTTGAAAGTACTTATTATAATATATAAATCCTCGCTTGTGGCTCGGGTTTACATAAACTTTTGAATTCTCCCAAACTTTCTCTTGTGTTTTGCATTAGGCTATGTAAACAAAAAATACTTTCCTTTAAAAATTTTGGCTTTTGAGACCCACCTCTCCCTCGGAATTTCCAATGACCTTTCCAACCTCGTTCCTAGGGTCTCTCTTCCTCCACCCCCAAGAGGTGGGTGGGGCAAGAGAGACCCTGGGAACAAGGTTGTGACCTTTCTTGGGGTGGGTATGGATACTTTCGAACTGCACGATAAACGTAATAAGAAAAATATTATTCAGTCAGTGACACAAGCCACTCGGATTTAAAGAATTCCGAGTTCTTCCAACAGGAGTTGAACCTATGACCTTCCGCACACCGGTCAGATGCTCTCTTGCGGGAGCTTCGGCAATAAAACGACTCCTGTTGGGAGAACTCAGAAGTTTTTTCAGAGTAGCTTGTGTCTCTGACTGAATAATATATTTCTCATATTTTTCTACCAAGCCTAAAATAGGCCATCATTTCTTTCCAATAAACATAATATCAATCATTACGTTCAAGGTCTGGACAGAAGTTTGAGGTTCATTTCAACTGTCAGAGATGCACGAAGCTGTGAATTATCTCAAGGTAATACAAACATTTATATGTACGAATCATGATGTACTTTGTGTTACTTTATTTACTGCCATTTTATACTTATTTTATTATTAATTTAAAATTATTTTACAGGTTCTCTGACAAAGAAATCCAAGAGTCGTGGAGTTCAGATGGAAGAGTTGAAGTTAGCGCCTATTATTGACTTTTCTTCTGGTATGTAACAGCTGTACGTGTATGACTTTATATTTTACCTACAATTGGCGTCAATAGTGTTGAGGCATTTTTCTCTTTAATATGGCTACATGGAATTTAGGCTAAGTTAAAGCCAATGCGGCCTTTATGCCTCTCTAGGGGTGAAGAGGATGAGTCTCAAGTCAATGGTGGTCAGCAGCTCTCCCCGGTGGCTACGCGCACGGATTCGCATATACAGGGTTTTCAGGGGCTTCACATGTTTTGGTTCCAGCTTCGTGTGGAAGCGCATTTTGCATTTAGCTTTGTTGTGCTTGCCATGTGCAAGTGGCCCATGCCACCAGAGCTTATCCCAGTGTATTGCCAGAGCAATTTTTGTTTCCACAAATTCTTACTCATCGACACACCTAAGCCTAGCAGTATGCAGGATGTTTGTCACATTTGAACCTAGTTATATGGCCTAAGCTTCCACAAGTCTCCTGTAGCTCAGTGCATGGTAGAGCATTCAACCGGTGTGCGGAAGGTTATAGGTTTGACTCCTGTTGAGAGAACTCGGAATTTTTTCTGAGTAGTCATTAACATCTTTTTTTCCCATAAAACATCTAATGAGGACATAAGAAACCTTCTAGTGACCAACCCTCAGTGATAAACATCCTGTATTAGCAGGCTACCATTAAGCACCTGAAAGAATGTTGATTTTGTTTTTTAGAGGACGCTCGTCAGAGTGCATGGGACAACATAGTTACTTGTCACCAGGGAGACAAAGTCGCCAGAACTTGGAGCTTCCAGAAGAAGTGTATTGGTAAACATCACCTGAAATCACATGCCGACGTCGACAAAGCTGGCCCTGTTATGGTGTGCAAATGTTCTGTGTTACTTTTTAGACGTAAAAATAACTGGATTATCACTCACGCAACCTCGTTATGCCTGTGTGGTACACGAGGCCTCGACAAGGTTCCTCCAGACTACTCTGTCCTGGGATAATCTTCCTACACTTTCGCAACAAATACCAGCTTTCTTTAACCAATTCACTTCCAAGAGAGCTAAGTTCAAAAATTTCATTGTCAAAACCAAACAGCACCAGTTGAAAGTACTGCTCATTAGCTTTCATGAATGATCACACACTAGGGTTTCATCCACAGACTTAAAAGGGACAACATCCTCTAACTTTAATTACTGGATTATGCAAGCTTGAATTTCTATGAGCTGCTAGCGTCTTCATACGCATTTTGGATCTATTGACGCTAGATAATTATTATGCATGTCATATACACTGTCACAATGTGTTCCATAGACTTCAGCCATGAGTTCTTGTGGGAACTTTTCCATCACTGGAGATGCCCATGGTCATGTGGATATGTTTTAACATTCAATCTGGGATCCACAGGGGATGTCTGGGGACACCAAAAGGTTTGTTAAATATGTAGTGCATATTTACAAGTTTTTTCTTTTCCTTCCTTGCTGCATACATTTTATGTATTCAAACCTTTGCAAAGCTGATGCCGCATAACCATATCTCTAGCTGCTTGAACCACTGATTGTGAAGATAAATAATGCAAAAAAACTAGGAGCCCATAAAAACCCAACCTAACAACATTTGAACACGAAAAACCCAGCTGAACAACATGTGAACACGAACCAGATCACAAAATTATTGTTTCCCCCAAATTTTAAAGTTTAAGGCTTTTTATAAGGCTAAGTGGCTTATCGGGCCGTTGCTTAACTCTGATTTCCATAGGCATGAAGAGACTAGCAATAAATGCTACCACCCCTGGATGGGATGCTAGTCCATCACAGGATACCCCCTCCTCCTCCCCACCCCCCCACCCCCAGCATTTTGTTAGGTTGCCCTAACAGTTGGTGGAGAGAGGCACTCATGTGAGAGTTAAATGTCTTGCCCAAGAACACAACACAATGACCCTGGCCAGCGCTAGAACCTGGACCAATGAGAAAACCAAAACTGTAACCTGCAGCTTATAACCCGACTTCAAATACTTAAACTGTTTTTAATAATATTATACCATATGCAATGCATTATTGTTGTTATCCGTCTCTCCCTAATCTTCCACTTATTGTAATTTCAGCTCACAGTGGTCACGTGAGGGGCGTGGCCATTGACAGCCTCAATCAACAAGTTATCACTGCAGGCGCTGATTGTAACCTAAAGGTACGTAATGTTCTTTATTATACGACATGGCATTTTAGAGTGCGAATACGCACAAAGACGAGAGCAGATATGAGACCGTATTACACGGGTCTCAGTCCCCCTGACCGCGCGCTACGGAAAACACTGTTGAAAGCCTATATTTTAGGTAAGATTTTATGTCGTATAATAAACAATTTATTCAGCGGAAAGTTGTGTAATACGGCTGGGCATTTTTACTCGTCAGTGTACTGACTCGTAAAAATACCCAGCCGTATTACACAACTTTCTGCTGAATAACCTCTCTTTATCATTTTTATGCTCCACCCATGCATGGTCCGAATGAATTGAATCATGCAATTTGATTGGTTTCTCAAGCAGGCCCAGATTTTATCATCTTTTTTTTATTTGCTGTACTACGTGCAAACATATTACGTAGAAACCTAATTTATTTTTCTTGCAGTTCTGGAATTTTAAAGCTCGAAAACTGCTTCACACTTTGACGTTTGAATCTGCCATTACTCAGATTTTATTACACAGAGACAGGTATAGCTTTGGCTTCTTACCTTCATGTATGTCATTTCCTACACATTTTATGCCAATCTGACCAGCTCTACTACACTGAACCACTGATAACTGGGAGGTGGTTAGGGCATTAGACTGTGGATCAAGGGTTCGAGCGCTGACTGGCTTTATTGTACTATGTTCTTTGGAAAGACACTCATATTGCCCTTCTCCACCCAGGGCCCGGTTGTTCAAAGAGTGGATAACGCTATCCACCAGATAAATCGCCATCCAGTGGATAGCGTAGTTTTGTTTTTTTAACACCGATCAGGTCAAGGAGTTCTGTTGGCGAACTGTTAGGGCAACCTGACAAAATGCTGGGTGGGGGAGTAACCTGTGATGAACAGTAGCATCCCATTCAGTAGCCTGCGTGGCAGGCATAGAAAGGGGAGGGAGGAGGGGAGTTCGGCGGAGTCGGAGCACGAAACGCGATCGTGGGAGGGCAGGCTACCCATCCAGGGGGAGTAGCAATACTCCTAGTCGCTTTATGCTATGGAAACCGGGATAAGCTCCAGCAGTTGTGGGCCACTAGGCTCGTGAAGACTTTATATTTTAACCTTCTTACGTGAAACTGATAATTATTCTACCAGGCTTCTATTAAAATCTTGATCGCACCCGTTTAAATCTAAGCTTATTTTGTTGCTCTTTGCTTGCAGTTCCTTGCTGGCCGTTTCTTTAGACGATTTCGAAATCCATGTTGTAGATATAGATATGCGAAGAATTGTTAGAATATTCCGCGGTCACACAAACAGGGTTACGGACATGGTGAGTGAAGTTAATAATAATAATGGTATGCTCGTGAAAATGGCACGCATGTTTACATAGCCTGATGCAAACACCAGAGAAAGTTTGGGACAGTTGGACTACTCCAACCAAGGCCACCCAATCAAATTCTTTGCAAATTGACCAACAGCGTTTTAGTGTTAAAACAATAAAATGGTCACATATTTATTGCTTCTCTAGTATCAGGGGCACCCAACGGATCGTTTCGGTGGAATATCTGTTCGGAAGGCCTATAATCGCCTCAGATATTCGGTTAGGGAAATTTCATCTCAAATTTTCTTAATATGGGAAAATTAATGTCTGTTGTTTTCGGAGAGATAAAAATGGCGTTTTATGGTACTAAAAAGGTCAGCTAGGATTTTCAGAAAGGCAAAAGTAGCTTCATAAATTCGGTTAATAAAATTTCAATCCGTAAAATTTTCTGAAGTTTGAAAGTTCAGCTAACGTATCCGAACATATACATTTTTCTTATTAGCGTTTAAAAATAAGCCATTAAACTGCACAAAGAGCACAATTATAACTTAAAAACGACGTTCGGGCGCACCTACAGGAAAATTTTGTCGTTGGGTGTCCCTGTGGTGTGCAGTTTGCTTAGATCCATAATTTGTGGGAAATCTGTTGTTAACATCCGAGGTTTTCATTCGCTAATTTGGTTGCAGTAGTCGCACTGTAAGTACTTTCGAATTAACCCGAACTTTCCATCATGTTTGCATCAGGCTATGTAAACAAGAAGCGGACTATTTCGCTGTCTGAAACAAAATCGCACTATTATAGTAGTTTCTCGGTTGTAATACATTTTGGCTTCGGAATTATTTGATAATTATGCTTTGTTGTTCAGACCTTTAGCCCAGACTCCCGTTGGTTGATCACGGCATCGATGGACTCAAGCGTGAGGACCTGGAATCTACCAGCAGCCAGGTACGAACGAGAACGAGAGTTGACAATATGTCAAGTTTGATGTGGTGTTTGTTGCTTGTCTTCTTCACAGGTTCTTCATGACATTGAAATATTCATTTACTGAGAATTTCTCAACTGTATAGCGAACGAATATTTAGATCGCAATTCTTTTTAATGTTGTTCAATTTGATCATTTTGGCTTCAAAAGTTTTCTTTTGCATTTTTCTACAACTTACATGTAAATGGTACGTGCCTGCCTCTCAAATTTCAAAGCACTTTCTTTGTTTTCTATGTTTTAGAGCTGTTTTCAATTGAGTGTCGTAAAACTAAGACCAAAGCAATTACAATGGCCAATCACAACAAGCATAGACTACAAAATGAACCAATGAGAACTTGAAGCAAATACACGAACCGGCGTCAAGCGCGGGAAAAACGCATGTGACCAAGTCGCGATTGGTTTTGGTTTTGCATCTGATTGGTTGAGTAGGTGGCGCAAGTTTTTTTAAACCAATCACAGAGCATAGTAAAGCAAAACCAAAGACACTCAGTTGAAAACCGCACTAAATACACATGTATGGCATATTAAACTCTCTAATAGCGATGTTGTTTGTCCAGGCTTATAGACTGCTTTCTAGTGGAATCACCTGTGACCAGTTTAGCCATGTCACCTATAGCAGACTTTCTTGTCACTACACACGTTGATGATCTTGGCGTGTATTTATGGTAAGTAACATTTACTCTCTGCAGCCTGTAGGCTTAATAGCACAAGAAACATAAAACTCCAAAATGAACCAATGAGAACTCGAAGCAAATACACGTAACAAACGCCAAGCGCGGGAAAACGCGTGTGACCAAGTCGCAAGTGGTTTTGTCTTTGCATCTGATTGGTTGAGAAGGTGGCGCGATGGCGCGTAGTGTCTCTGATTGGCTGTAGCGCGATTTTGAATTTTTGCGCGCAAGAAACAACCAATCAGCGTTTAATAACATAATGTGCCACAAACCCATGGGGGTACTCAGGGAAGTGAAAATGTGGCCAAAATTTTATACCCCCAAAAAGCCCCATTAGGCCAAAACTAGACCGAAAAAACTCCAAACCCAAAAAGTTTATTTTTTCTTCGCATAAAAAACTAAAGTAAACAACAACAACAAAAAACAAACAAAAACAAAGAGAGTGCAAGATAGTCCATGCGTCCACCGGCCTCTTTATTCATCATCATGCATCTGTCACAAACTTTAGGCAGACTACAGTCATTCTTTCAAAGTGGTGAGCAATACATATTTGTTCAACCCTAAAAAAGTCCCTGCCAAAATCTTTCTACCCAAAAAAATTCGCCAGAAAATTTCAAACCTCCCTCCCCCCCCCCCCCCCCCCCCCCAAATCGCTCATTTCAAACCTCAAAAGGCCTTTGCATCTCCCCGTCACTACCGGAGTACCCCCCTTGGGCCACAAAACTGCACGAAACTGGTCAATGATTATTTGCCCTGCTGAAATCTCACCGATGTGTTTATCTTGTTACACTACAGGTCCAACAAAACCTTGTATGATGACGTATCATTAATTCCACTTCCTGCGAACTATCAGCCAATTGTTGAACGACTCCCTGGTACAGGAACAGAGCTTGACGAAGGTAAGAGGAGAGGACAGATTATGCGTGTAACATGACGTCAACAACGACTGTCAGAGCGTCATTCAGTGTAGAAGCCCTGGCCAAACTTAGACGCAAGGAGACGCAAGTTGCCTTGCACGCACTTGCGTGGACTTGCGACGACTTGCGTTCACTTTGATCAAGATCAAATTTGAACGCAATAAACGCAAGTTTTTTCACCGTTTGGCCACCAAACGCAAGTCAACGCAAGTTTTGTTGTTTACTTCAAGTTCTGAATTGCAGCACGCGCAGGAGCATTCAAATGACTTTTTTGCGACTTGTGTGTACTTGCTAGTAAACTTACGACTCCGTTTGGCCACCCAACACAAGTCTGTACGCAAGTTCATATTTCAAAAGTTGCATCTACTTCCGTTTCGCCAGGGCTTAAAATTTGGAATTGCAAAAATGTTGGGGCGAGCGGGTAAAATGCTGTTGGTTCGTTAACACAGGGTTGCTCGGCTCTTGGAATTCCTGTAAAGTCCTGGAAATTTGTTCTGGTATTTCCCTGGAAGTGAGGTGACTTTTTAACAGGTTCTGGAAAGTCCTGGAAATCTGTCAACTCAAGTAAATTTGTGCGTACGAGTGACTTGAATTATGAACTTGTTTCAGACAGTCCTGATTCTACTGTAGTATCAGAGATATTGCATACAAACTTTACCCTGTTTTAGAGCAATTGGGAATCCTGGGAAAATCTACAATAGCCCTGGGAAAGTCCTCCTGGAAAATTATTTCAGAAAAAATTACCAACACCCTGTTTTACCTTACGAATTTAGTGATACAGTCGAAGTTCCCGTAAGTGGACACTCTCGGGAAGCAGAAAAAAGTGTCTGGAGCTGACCGCTTACAGGAATGTGTAAATACAGAGTTTGTATGAGCTAGAGTTCAAACGGGGCTTTGTCCAAGGCGGCCCTAAGTAGAGCTGTCCGCTTACGAGAGTGTCCGCTCAGAGAGCTTCGACTGTACATAAACCGTGTCTTTTCAATATTCTATAGAATTTGGTGACGTAAAGGAAACAGCAAACTACAAACGGAGAAGATACACCCTCTGCTGCCGACAACACTGCAAGTTATAAGAGTCCTGACCAGCTGGCAGATGAACTGGTCACATTATCTCTTCTACCACAATCAAGATGGCGACAATTTAACCAGCTTAGAGCTAATTAAGGTAACTTGACTGCGCAAGTACATAATGCAAATACTAAAAGCTCTAGAACAGTTAATTTTTTCGTCACCCTTTATATATCACCAATTGTTTTCCCAACCAATGAGAATGAAAACCAATAATCGCGTTTTCCCGCGCTTGACGCCGGTTGCGGCTGTATGCATTCCCGCGCTTGGCACTGGTTGCGTGTTTTCCTGCGCTTGGCGTAGGTTTCATTTTTTTTCCTAGTTTTGATTGGCTCATTGCGTTATCTGCCTTCGTTGTGATTGGTCAGATGTGAATACTTTTTTTGGATGTAAGACAGGCATTTAAACCGCAGTACATGTATATGGCTGGTAACCAGAATATTTATGATTTCATTTTTAGAAAAGAAACAAACCAAAGGAACCACCCAAGGCGCCCAAAGCTGCTCCATTCTTTCTACCAACCACTCAGGATCTGGTTCCTAAATTCTTCAAACTGAAGGCGATCAACCCGATGATACGGTGAGTTTTTCCCACTCTACAACTTACGTGTGTGAGGCGCGGTGGCATGATGGTTAGCGCGTTGGACTCCGGATCAAGCGGTCCAGGTTCGAGCGATGGCCTGGGTCACTGTGTTGTGTTCCCGGCTGGAAAAGGCACTGTACTCTCACATTGCCTCTCCACCCAGGAGTACAAATGGGTAACAGCGAATTGTCAGGGCAACCTGACAAAAATGCTGGGGGGTAACCTGTGATGGACTAGCATCCCATCCAGGGGGAGTAGCAATACTCCTAGCCGCTTCACGCTATGGATTTTATTGGCACGGCTTTCTCGGAAACCAATTCCACTCATGTAATTGAAGAAATTCCGTGTTTAAATAAACTGTCTGTCTGTCTGTCTGTCTGTCTGTCTGTCTGTCTGTCTGTCTGTCTGTCTGTCCGTCCGTCCGTCCGTCCGTCCGTTCCGTCCGTCCGTCCGTCCGTCCGTCCGTCTGTCTGTCTGTCTGTCTGTCTGTCTGTCTGTCTGTCTGTCTGTCTGTCTGTCTGTCTGTCTCAGTCTGTCTGGAAACCAGAGTTAAGCGCTGGCCTGATAAGTCACTAGGCTTGTAGACAGACTTTAACCTTGGGGGTGGGGTGGGGGAGTAGTGATACTCCTAGTCACTTCATACTATGGAAACTGGAGTTAAGCGCCGGCTTGATAAGCCACTAGACTTGTAGACAGACTTTAACCTTGGGGGTGGGGTGGGGGGAGTAGCGATACTCCTAGTCACTTCATACTATGGAAACTGGAGTTGAGCGCCAGCTTGATAAGCCACTAGGCTTGTAGACAGACTTTAACCTTTACAACTCATTTCTCTCCCCTTTGACTGATTCTCATTACACTCAACATGCGAACTTGAATGCGTTTTTGTCGCCCTCGTCAAACGTGATTACAGAGAATGGTGTGTCCGTCAGAGAGAGATAGTGGGGACCACAACTTGGCGTCCGCTTAGAGGTGCCAGTTCGGTGCACCAGAAGGTCCCTGTATATAGTTCCTTCTCTGAATTTACGGTACACAATTGGGTCTAATTATGTTGCATCTTTTTTTCACAGGAGGTCACTTCTAAAATTCTGAACATGAAACAGCTTCAACCAGACTCGGAATTTCAAAAGCTTTTGAAGGATTGTGCGAGCTCTGGAAATTGTGAGTAACTAGCTGTTGTAATGGGTTGCTTTTCAGGTCCTCATACTTCTACATGTAACTAGGGACCTTAAAGCCTGGTTTCCATATGATCGCAACAATCGCAGTCGCAACGATCGCATGGAAACCAGGCTTAAGCAACCACGACGGCGTCGGCAACGAGAACGTCATAAAACAATAGTTTTAATTAGTAGTACAATAGCTCTGGGCAGCTGCACGTGCGTTTTCGATCTTTGTACATTTCTTAGCCGTCCTCTGCAAAACAACAACGTCAAATGACCAATTTAAAGTATTATGGAGAACGTGAGCACAAGACGGCGAATTTTCTTTTCTCTATCTGGACTTGAACTCCGTCCCTACAATTCAGCTCCTGGACAGTTAGGCCACATTGGACAAATTGAACGTGTTGGAATATCGCGAAATAGTTTATAGGAACGTGAATTCACTTTTTAAGTGACGTTTTCCATGGCGTCGCCGTCGTAGTTGCTTAAGGTCCCTCACTATCTTCGAGTGACGGCGAAGCTTCAACAGTTCAGTTCGTTGTAAATTCAGGCTGGAGACAAGCAGCTTTATCGGTTGTAATCCCGTCTCCGCGAATTGTTTGAGCCCGCAGTTTTCGGTAAGGACGTTGCTAAGTAACAATGACGTATACTGATTGCTTTGTAGATGAGCCTCTTCTTGAGCTACTCAAGACCATGGGACCATCCTCAATTGATGCAGAAATTCGCTCCCTTGGTCCGTCAGCTGGAGGAGATGTCAAGCTCTTAGAACTATTCATGTTGTTTATAGAGCATCAGTTAGCTTCACGGCGAGACTTTGAGCTCACTGAGGCATTCCTGGGACTCTTTCTCAAGGTAAGAACTCACATTCACACCGGCTGATCGACATCTAATATCTCCTTATAATATCAACACATTGTCAAGCAGACAGGTGATGAGAATCAAGAAAATCATCATCTAAGAAAAATTGTCTTGATGGACCACCAAATTCTCAGAACTAACATTAAAGGAATGTAAGGGAATGAGTTAGGAGAATTGATATTTCAAGCTTGGGACTGCAAGTCTCCTTCGCAGCCGTTATGTGGTCGTCACGCAACGCTTCTCCCCACAGAAGAAGCGTTGTGTGACGGTGACGACCCAATAACGGCTGAAAAGGAGACAAGGGACTGAACGGGTTGAGAATTCTTTCTCTTCGTTAGAGATCGGGGGGGGGGGGGGGGGGGGGTTGGTTGGTTATAATCCTTGGAATTTTTTAGTGGGAATGTACCGCTGGTTCTCGAAACCCGACCTTAGGCTACTTACAGCCGTTATTGATCACTAATACAATTTCAGTACTTCTGTGCTCAAAATTGAAGAGCACTAAGGACTAGCCAGAGAGGATGATCTAAGAGAAGTATTCTCCGTGCCCCATGATAAGTTTTTGAAATCTTTTAATAATTTCGCGCCATGTGAAAGTTATTATCTCCTTCTGATCGAGGCTCCGACATCACGTTACTCGAACTGACCAATCAGGTAGCGCTCTTAAAGTAGCTCAGCTATGAACTGAAAATTAAAAATAGATTTCGAAAAATTATCATTGGAAGAGATGCATGTATGGGGGAATGCTTCTCTTAGATCATTCTCTCTTGGGACTAGTTAATCTGTGTCCAGACGTCCAGAATCGATCACGCACGTGAAAGAAATAGCAGAAAAGACAACGGTTCCGTTTTCTTTTTTTAACCTTCAGCTCCATGGTCCCATGATAGCCGAGCATGCTGAACTAAAGCAGATAGCAGCCCGTTTACTACAAGAACACTCTGAAGCCTGGTCAAACATCCAAGACCTGTTGAATCAGTGTTCGTGCCTGATCAGCTACTTCAAAAGCGCTGTTATATAATGTACAGCACAGTGTATCAAACAGCGAATGACTGCGTTGGATGCAAAAACAATTTTCCATCAACCTCGTTCCCAGGGTCTCTCTATCAGAAAAGAGACGGTCTCTTTCTGATGCTTTTGGCGGAAAGAAGAGAGACCCTGGGAACGAGGTTGAATTTGCCATGTGATGATGCTGGATAGATTACACTCTCCCAGACGATACATAGGATATTTAGGAGTGTGTATGCTAGAGAAGGAAATACGAAGGAAATACGAGACTGTAAAATAATAAAATAAAAATGAGAACATCTATCCGCTGTTTCCAGATCGAATTAGAATTTAGAAAAGGTTGGTTTTTGTGGACCTAAGGAGGAAAAACTGGAGTAAACCAGCGAAAAATCCTCGGAATAAGGACGAGAACCAGAAAAAAAAACTCAACCCACATATGACGCCGGGTCCGAGATTCGAACCCGGGACACATTGGTGAGAGGCGAGTGCTCTCACCCGCCACTGCGCCATCTCTGCTACCCGCTACCCGTGTAGGCTCGATTTCCGCCGCTCTCTCGAGTCCGGTCTTCGTTCCTCCGGGGGATGAGTGTGGGCTCATTTTCCCGAACAGCGGCTGGTAATCGAGCCTACTCCCCGTGTTGCAAACGTTAAGTGAAACAGCTCAGTATATATTATACTAAATCGTGTTAGTAATGTTTTCATTTTGGAAAAAAGGTAGTATTGCAGTAAATCGCTCCGAACCACATCGGCCGGGAGGAAGGGTTACTCAACCCAAGTTTGAATAGGGATGTGCCGCCCAGGCTGTCAAACCCTGACCCTGTTTATGACAAAAATGTCGCACTTCCCCTACCCTGTTTATGACATGTATTGATGGAGTAAGTGTTTATTTGAGCATTTGATTCCTGACAGTGATCTGTTGTCGACATTGATGTCGTTTTTATTGGACGCAAGGTCGGAAGGCAGCCGGGCCCGCAGAAAATGTCGGGGAAAATAATATTTCCAGGTAACTGAAAGGCACCCATGTACCCTGTCTATGACAGCGTCGAGTCAAAACACCCATACCCTGTTCACGAGTCTAGGTCGATAACCCATACCCAATTGGGCAGCACATCCCAGTATTGGCTATATATGGGAGTATCCCCCGGGCACATCGGTCCATGTTACTGTCAGCTAATGACAATGTTGGTTCCCTGGTTGGATTTTTTTTTAATAAAGCTTGATTGTCCTGATTCATACTGTAAATGTATTTCTCATTTTCACTAGCCTGCGTAGCTGGCGGTTTTGTTGGCGCGCGATGGCAAAAATATGCGAGTGGCGAAGCCAGGAAAACGGCGAATTCGCGAGAGGAATGGGGCGGACTGTCGGGCTCCCTCCGCCCCATTCCTCTAGTGGCTTCGCACTAGCATATTAAAATCAAAAGGCTTTTTGATCTATAGCCTAAATTTCAGCCATCTCCTCTGTCGCTTACTTTCTCGGGAGTAAGCGACAGCGGAGTTGGCTGAAATTCAGACTATTTGGGATATTCTCGTGTAACAGAGCCTCTCTCCTCTAATCTTAGAGCGGCTAACTATAATGCTTTGAACAACTGGCTTCGGTCGCTTATATCAATACTAGCGATACTTTCGCTTTTAACCCTATTGACAATGCAACCTCGTTCCCAGGGTCTACTCCGCTTTCAAGATGGCGGCTGGGCGCCGCCATCTTGAAAGCGGAGTAGACCCTGGGAACGAGGTCGTTGACAATGCTGTCATAAAGACAGTGGAAACGCTGTTCTTTACTTTTATCGCCAATTTTCATATTAAAATGTGTAACCAAAACTTCGCTTATTAGAACCCTATGCAGACCGGGCTTTTTTCTTCTTTTCAGACCGGGAGGGGGATGAATCCCCTCTCCGTTACTCCAAGAGTATTAAAGCTACGACAACGAAACTTGGAGGGTATTAGAGTACGTCCAATTTCTTTTGACGTATGTAACACAAGATTATGACGTAATATGACAGGAATTACGTCATGATTTCCAAACAGCCGCCATCTTGGATTTCTTGAGTTTTCCTAAACGTCGGAAAACCACCAAAAATGACTCAAAAGTAAGCAAAACGAATAAAAGAATGCTAAAATGATCAAAACAGGTAGTTTTTAGTATTCCTTAAAAAGCATGAAAATTCCAAATTTGGAAAAAACATGTTCTGTCAAAATATGGTTGCCATGGTCAAGATCCGTCGTGAATAATGACATGTCATACCAAATTGTTCCCAGATACATTTTAGGTAAAGTAGAAAAGTTTGGTGGCTTTTGCTTTAATATTAAAAAAGTGACGGCAAAGTCCGGGCGGGTAGATAACCCCCCCCCCTCTGAAAGTAAACGCGAAAAGCGAGTGTCGCGCGCGACCTTGTCAACACTGAATTACATGGTAACGAAGTTGCTCGGGAAAAAGTCAACAATCTATAACTTTTATAACACTTTTAACTTTATTTTCCAGACATGTACGTTACAACAATCCTAAAAATAAACATTTAAATACTAAAGGCTCAAGAAGCTTTGGATTCTGATCTTACCATATTTTGATTTGTTTTTTAATGTTGTTTTAAAAGATTCAAAGCTAAAATACATATAGATGTAGGCAACTACTATATATATCAGGCAAAATTAGCATGATCGCAGGTTATGCCGACCTGACTTTTTTCACAAAATTACATTTACTTTTTTCCTTTTCTTCTCATTTAACATGCAAACGAAGGACAAAAAACTGAATTTATTACACACAAATGATACGGAGGCGTCCTTTTTCACGATTCTTGATTTGCTGGCTGAAAAAGCGTGCAAACAAAATCCGTGACAAATTTGTGACGTATTTGTCAGCGATTGGGTTCGGTTCCTAATCCATATTCATGACAAATTGTAAAATTTCAGCAAACCACGCTGGTCGTGGATGTGTGAAGACGTGTCGTCCTGCTGAAGACTAGTTTGTACTTTTGAAGGAAGAAATGCTCGAGGTGCAAAGCTAGGAAAGATGTCTACGCTATTCCAACCGAAGGTGAGCATTGTGCTTGGAAAATATTACCTTAATTTTGTCCAGAAAGCTAAAATGGTATCGAAATGTTACCGAAGTGAGTTAACACGTGCGCTTCTTTGTATTCTTGAAGGAAGAAGATGCTTGATGTGCAAAGCTGGGAGAGATGTCCACTTTACGCTATTCCAACCAAAGGTGAGCATTGCTTTTGGAAAATATTACCTAATTTTGTCCAGAAAGCTAAGATGGTATTAAAATGTTAGCGAAAGGAGTAAACACGCGCGCTTGTTGTTTGGTTTGAGCGTCGCTTCAACTCGAAACTCGACAGAAAAGCAGTAATCTCTTGTTTCGTCTGCAATAGAGCAAGTAAGGGTAGCGGGCTTGACGAAAGAGCTTATGGCGTGTATTAATACTGTGTAAAAATGGTCAAACGCTGCAATAAAGATTGCTGGTTTTCAAAATGTGCTGAAAACAGATGAAGTATCATCCACATGCATGTTATATTTGTATTTCTAAATGCATGTATTTCTAAATGCATGTATAGAGCCCCTTTGTGCGATTACGTTTCGTAAAGGCTTTGCTAAGAGTTTTCCCTTCTCTCTTTGAATTTTTTTATAATGCCAAGAACTTGTTTCAAAATATTTTCTTTATCCAGCTAGTAGTTTTGACACCTGAATAAAGTTATTGTATTGTAAAGTTATTGTATTGTATCCTTAGCTTGCTCGCGTTTAAACATTTTCTGATCACGTATATAATTTCTATCTCAGGAAAACTACCATCGTCAGAAAGCAAGAAGAGTAAAGAATCTGGCCAAGTAAAAGGCAAGAGGACAAACTGGAATCACTGAATCAAGTGGAAATACTGCAAAGGATAGATAAGAACTTTGAAATTGTTATTTTAAATAACTATAGCAAAAATGCTGGCTGACTAAATTATGTCTTATGAAATTTGAAAGAGGATGTCACTCTTGGTTTTATCCAGATGAGATTTATTGATTGTCTAGCTGTATCAAGTCACCTGGGACTTGGAAATTGATCCAAAAAAACTTATACAAATTCGTTATTCATTGATTGTCTAGCTGTATCGAGTCATCTGGGACTCAGAAATTTATACAAAGATCTTCAAAAGTATGTGTAGTTTAATGTCAGCCACATTTTTGGAGCAGATTCTTTTGCATACCTTGAACAATCGTATAATTTCTGCCGGCTGTTTAATCTGAATTGACGTAATTTGCAATTGGCAGTTTATTGAACCTTGCCTAGTACAAAAGCAAAGACAAAGTTTTAATTCCGTCGCGCGGATCGCTCAAGGTGTTAACTTTATGTATGCAAAACACTCTGTACTATGGTTACAACTTTATAGTTGATGTCGCATGCAGGGAGATGATATTTTTAAGGTGGCACTTCAAGACGAACGAGAGATCGGAAAAAGACAAACTGACTAAGTGAAAAACCAAATTCGTCCAATTCAAATGCAAACCTTGATGTTTGTCAAAATAATTTGAGCCATTTTGGTCAAAGAGGAATTTTTACTTTTGGGGGTCAAACAATACCGCTTTTGTTACGCTACGTTGACGACACATTTCGCCTTTCACGAACACTTAACGAACAAGACAGTACCGACATACAGAAAATGTATCATGTATTGACAACAACAAACTACCAACAGATTACTGGACCACGTACTGCACACAAAGCTACGACAATTGAGACTTAATTTTTGTCGAGGAGATGAGCACAACTGGAAGGGATTTAGACACGTCGGACAACTTATGTAATGAAAACAGATACCTTGAACATGTTTTAAGTCTTAACAAATGACAACTACAACGCCGACTTCGTTAAACGAAACACTCGCCGAACTACTGAACCTAACGAGACGAACAGAAACCCGACACCTGTTACACGGATCCTAGAGTCTTACAATATCCGCGTAGCCCACAAACCGATAACTACGTTTACTTACGACATTTATTGACCAACGTTATATAAGGACCGGACAAACCTAACGACAGACAGGGAGCAGTTTACAAGATCAATTTTCCGACTGCCAGGCCACTTACATCGATGCGACTGGTAGAAACCTGAACACGAGACTGACTGAAGACAAACTAGCGACGAGAAATGGTGATGTCAACAATCACATTGTTGAACACCATCAACTAACAAACCACAGAATTGACTGGGACTCTGCGGAATGCATTACCTACAATACAAACTACTTTCAACGACTGACTCTAAAAAGCTGGTTCACAAACTTAGAACGAACACCTGCACCTTACGCCGACTTACAAAACAGACGATAGAGCTCTGTACAAATGGAATAGAACTATCTGACTGTTACGAACTTTGCACGATTCTTAACAACCAATAACATCATGGAGACGATCTGACACTAGACGAACTAAACAACCAATTTGTTATGAACTGGGAAGCCAAAATTAATAAAGAAAATATATTTATATTGTTGTTTACAATAGACTTGATGGTGCCACCTTAAATATTCACTCGTTTAGCTATATAGGGAGCTTGCTACGAAACCCTGGTGTCTGGTTCGAAGGTCATCGAGAAGCATTTATGACAAAGTCAGAATTTACATTTCGATTGCGTTATATAAACCAGTTCTACAGACAACGAAATTACACAGTTAAAGTCAAAACAGATCTCAACTTTGATTTAATTCTTCGTTTTAAAATTCCACTATTCGGATGAAGTGTACAAAATTCAAAACAAATCTCGTGTCAAATGTCAGTGATTCGATTAAAAAATAATTATAAAAAGCAAACAATTATTAACGGAGCAAATACCGTAAACGGATAATATCGTGTTGTGGAAATAAATGATGATGAACTCTTTCTTGGACGTTTTTGTTCAGTGAAAACCTTTAAGTTTTTAAGAGAACAAAATATCAACGAATTTATTTATTAAAAATTTATTTGGCATTATGTTGCAAAATTGTCTTGTTTATCCTTGCAAATTAAATGATAATTTTCATAAAAATTATCTCGATCTGACGATCAAACTATCTTTTTTCCAAGAGATTTTATGTAAACATTCATGATTAATATCAACGATGAAACACGTGTTTTATTTTTCGAGGAGATTTGGTTTTTTTAGTAAGCAGAAATTTGTAGAAAAATGAGGAAATTGAGAAGAAAAAAATCAACAATTTTTAATCATTAAAAGTTGACATTATTTTGCATAATTGACTTGTTTATCTTTGCAAATTAAACCTTTTTGAACGTTTTTGTTCAATGAAAACCATTTGCGATTTTACCGGAACAAAACATCAACAATTTTATTCATTAAAATTTGACATTATTTTGCAAAATTGTCTTATTTATCCTTGCAAACATCTAACTTCTAGTCCTACGCACGGGCTAAGCTGGAGAAATTAGAATTTTCTTGTAAAAACCAGCTCGATCTGTTCAAAAACTACCATTTTGTGTTAGTTTAATTGTACAAGCTTTATCTACCAAAGGACAAATTCACGAGAGAATTCATGTAAACATTTACTATTTTAAACGATTGAACATGTTTTTTTGTTTCGAGCAGATTTCGTTTTCCAGTAAGCGCAAATTTTTGAAAAAATAAACGAGGAAAGTGAGAACAAATCAGCAACGATTTTATTCATTAAAATCTGGTATAATTTTGCAAAATTGTCTTGTTTATCCTTGCAAATTAACTTTTGGTCTAAGCTAGGGAAATTAGAATTTGATATTAAAAAAAACCCAGCTCGATCTGTGCAAAATACCTTTTGATTATACAAGTTTTACCAAACGACAAATTCACGAGAGAATTCGTTTAAACATTCAGACGAAATATGCTTTTATTTTTCGAGGAGATTTCATTTTCCAGTAAGCGCAAATTTGTAGAAAAATAAATGAGGAAAGTGAGAACAAATCAGCAACGATTTTATTCAATAAAATTTGGCATCATTTTGCAAAATTGTCTTGTTTATCCTTGCAAATTAACTTTTGGTCCGAGCTAGAGAAATTAGAATTTGATATTTAAAAAAACCCAAGCTCGATCTGTGCAAAGTACCTTTTGATTACACAAATTTTACTACCAAACGACAAATTCACGAGAGAATTCGTGTAAACATTCAGACGAAATTTGCTTTTATTTTTCGAGGAGATTTCATTTTCCAGTAAGCGCAAATTTGTAGAAAAATAAATGAGGAAAGTGAGAACAAATCAGCAACGATTTTATTCAATAAAATTTGGCATCATTTTGCAAAATTGTCTTGTTTATCCTTGCAAATTAACTTTTGGTCCGAGCTAGAGAAATTAGAATTTGATATTTAAAAAAACCCAAGCTCGATCTGTGCAAAGTACCTTTTGATTACACAAATTTTACTACCAAACGACAAATTCACGAGAGAATTCGTGTAAACATTCAGACGAAATTTGCTTTTATTTTTCGAGGAGATTTCATTTTCCAGTAAGCGCAAATTTGTAGAAAAATAAATGAGGAAAGTGAGAACAAATCAGCAACGATTTTATTCAATAAAATTTGGCATCATTTTGCAAAATTGTCTTGTTTATCCTTGCAAATTAACTTTTGGTCCGAGCTAGGGAAATTAGAATTTGATATTTAAAAAAAACCCAGCTCGATCTGTGCAAAGTACCTTTTGATTACACAAATTTTACTACCAAACGACAAATTCACGAGAGAATTCGTGTAAACATTCAGACGAAATTTGCTTTTATTTTTCGAGGAGATTTCATTTTCCAGTAAGCGCAAATTTGTAGAAAAATAAATAAGGAAAGTGAGAACAAATCAGCAACGATTTTATTCATTAAAATATGGCATCATTTTGCAAAATTGTCTTGTTTATCCTTGCAAATTAACTTCTGGTCTGAGCTAGGGAAATTAGAATTTGATATTTTAAAAAAACCCAGCTTGATCTGTACAAAATACCTTTTGATTGTACACGTTTTACCTACCAAAAGACAAATTCACGATAGCATTCAGTAAATATTCATTTCTATTTTCAACGATGAAACATGTTTTCATCTTTTGAGGAGATTTCGTTTTCCAGTAAGCGCAAATTTGAAGGAAATTGAGAACAAATCACCAACGATCATTAAAAGTTGGCATAATTTTGCAAAATTGTCTTGGTTTTCCTTGCAAATTAACTTCTGGTGCTTTGCAAATTGCAATTTTCATATAAAAACAGCTCTTTTTGTTCAAAATATATTTTGTGATTTGATTTTCTTGTAGAAATTTTGTCTTCGCGCCATGTTTGTTTTTCACATTATGCACGTGATTTCTCTGAGGTGACAAACAACTGCTTGTGCGAGAAAATATTGTGAGTTTTAGACTAATTTCGGCGCTTTTATAAAAATTAAACGGCTTGGTGTGTTGTATTGAACCATTTATTCATTAATTCTTTGAAATATTTCGGCTTGCAAGAAACACATAGATAACAAAACTCGGGAAAAAATATACAATTTTTTGACACGATATTATTCAAATTAGCGTGCGTGTTTAATTTACGCTGACGGCAAACCGCGAAATTCAAATTTGTTCAAAGTTAATTTGTATCTGAAGTATCTTATTTACCAATTATATTTCCTAAACGTTTTCATTCAAGTATTCTGTAGTGCGGACGAACGAGGAAATTCGAGAACTTGTATATTTTTATATTTTTATATTCAGAGTTGATTTGAAAGTTGTAAAAGAACACAATAATTCTAGCTTCCACGTGCAAAACGAAAATGCAAATTTGATGGTGTCGAAAGTACGAAAGCTTTCATAGTGCGTAGTCGTGTTTAAAGCAAAATGCATTTTGTTTTCATATCGTTGTCTTTATACTGGTTTATATAGCTTCGTTCATTCTCGGTGCATTTTAAACTGAGCAGCTGAGCTTGTATGTCAAGGGTGGGACTCGTAACAACGCTTATTTTGCGGCTTCTTGAACCAGGCATTGGGTTTTATTGTAAACTCTTGGTTTATTTACTTTAATTATAAGATCTTTTTGTGCCGCCATGCACTCGGTGTAACACAGGACAAAGCGCAAATAGAACAGAAATAAATAAAGCTGAATTGCGTTGATTTTCCAGTTGAAAATATCGTAAGCCTGAACTCGTCTAGAATGTCATCGCTACAATTAATGAAGAACAAGGAGCAATTGAATTGTATATTTGTTAGCTCTTGCAGCTAAAACCAAATTTAAAGAGTTTGCTCCAACATTTTTTCACGTCATTTTCATTCTTGTTGACAACAAATTGCTTAGGCGCATTTCAAATATCGGATAGATTATTTTGTCCTGTGTTGCTTATGAAACTTGGCGGTTGAAAAATATCTTATTGCATGTATACGCCATCTCGTGCAAGAACTTTGAAAGTCTAAAACGTTTCGGAGAGGGATATATTTGATGCAAAATTTTATTTAGAAAAAAGGTGAGCTTTTTAAAAGGGATTAGAAAGAAATTGGCTGTTATCTTTCATTTTTTGCACGAGGTGGCGTTTAAATATTTTTTGGCGGAAAATTGTAAGGGAAGCCATTTTGAATTTTTTGACAAGAATGTTGCCAGGGAAAACGCTGTGCAAAAAAAAAAAATTTTCCCGCCAAAAGACTTAGTACAGAAAAGAGCGCCCAAAATACGCATGCGCCAACTTTAAAAAAAAATTAAATCGAATTCAATTAACTAATTAAAGACAATAAAAAACTAATTGAATGTTGTTTGTATTATTTATTGAAATATTTTATTACAGATAATAAAGAACTACTAATTACTTTGTGTATTTTATTGACAACAATAGAAATAAAATATGAGACACACACTGGAAATAAACTTTATTGACTACATTATAATTTTATTTAATAAAAAATATATCTAAGTCTTTTGGCGGGAAAATTAAAAAAATTTAAACAGATGTTATAAAGAAGCAATTATTAAAAAAAGTTGGCGCATGCGTATTTTGGGCGCCGGTATTTTTCTAAGTCTTTTGGCGGGAAAATTAAAAAAATTTAAACAGATGTTATAAAGAAGCAATTATTTAAAAAAAGTTGGCGCATGCGTATTTTGGGCGCCGGTATTTTTCTAAGTCTTTTGGCGGGAAAATTGAAACGGTTTAAACCGATGTTAACAAGGAAAAAATATAACGAAAAAATTTGACATAACAGTGGCTACAAAATTTGGCTTAATTCTAGCAATAAATTTCTTCAGTTGAAATTCTGTTTTCACAAACGCTAGAAATGGCTCTAAATACTGTGCTTGATTAAACGAAATTGGTCTGAACTCAGCATGGAGTGGTCTTCAAAAATAAACTTCAGCGACGATCCTTTCTTAGAAATCTTGAAAAAATTCGTTAAGTTTGTTTTCTACCTCTGATTAGACTGTTCTTTTACTTGTCTTGTCCCTGATTAAACGTGTCTTTCACTTGAATGGCTGTTGTCTTCACTTTGTTGATTCTGACAAGAAGCTTGTGAGCATCAAAAGCCTTCAGCAAACTGCAAGAAAATAAATAAAAAGATAAATCAATAAATGCAATCATACTGAACGTCGCTACTTTTAACATCAAGCAACTCATCTTTTGGCTTTTGTGCACTTAAACTGCGTGAAATTGAGCCAGATTAGAGAAAACTTCGAAGAACAAGCGGCTAGCTGGTATACGATGTATAAAAATCACGCAATCCCAGCGTTTGCCAGCAATCATATGGAAATAACCATAAATGAATTAATTATTCCGTGAGCGAACAATCAGCATTTATTCCTCTGCAAAAGCATCTTTGCAATGACAAAAAATACCCAACAAAACTTTGATTATTTTTGCCAGCTCCTGTTTCGCACCGAAGAAAGGAACAATTATTCAGAGGAAATTATGTTCAATGTCCTTTGTTCAAATTTAAAGAACGTGAAATTTGACTGACAATGTAATATTCTGAACATGATAACACCTGAGTTTGGTTTCCAAGAATTGAAAATTGTCCGTCTTCCTTTATGAATACTTATTTTCCCTCTGCTATAAAAAAAACCCGCTAAACCTTCGACGTAATTAAATTAAGGCCCGGTTTCTGAAAATATGATTAAGGTAATCCAGGATTAACGTCATTTGATTGATGTATTTTTTAATTTTTTTGTTTTGGTTAATCTCAACTGTAACTTGAAATCAGCACTTAGAAATAAGAGGAATACAAATGTTCGTCACCTTTTAATCCTGGATTAGCGTTAATCGACTTTCGAAAACCGGGACCAGACCTGCAGCTTAGTACGTTCAACTATCAACTTACCTCATCAGACGTCATCCTGCTGTCCTTGTCTCCTTTGTAGCGTTGATTTCCAGATTTAACTTTCTTGAGATTTTCCTGAAGAGAGATAAGTATTATGTGAATACAAGCTGGTCAGCATGCCTGGCCTAATTTGTTTTAAATCTTAATACAAAAAGTTAAACAGTGTCCCGAAGTTAATAAAGCTAATAAACTTCACAGTCTTCAGTCTCCTCACAAATATCGATCGACTACATGGTTTTAACTAAGGGCATACAAGGAGCATTTGTCAGAATTACTGAATCAAGGCATGGAATAAGTAGTGTAGACAGGAATACATAAATGGGCTTCTGGTGTAGATTAAACAAGGAAACTTATTTTCAAAACGTTACTGAAATATAATTAAAAAGTTTCACTGACGGGCTAGACAAATAACCAAATAACTAGAACTGATGAACATTTTTCGTCCGGTATCTTCCCGTCAGGTATGCAAACTGGTTAACCCTATTCAGACCGCCCCCACGCGCTTATAACGTTTTTAATATATAAGCAAAAGCCTCCAAACTTTCCGACATTACTGGAAACAATTTGGTATGACATTCATTGTCCACGGAACTTGGTGTTTCTATGGCAACCATATTTTGTCAGCATGTTTTTCCAAATTTGGATTATTTTAGCATTCTTTTATTGGTTTTGATTACTTTTGAGCCATTTTTGGTGGTTTTCTTATCACGAAATCTAAGATGGCGGATCCAAGATGGCGGCTGTTTGAAAATCATGACGTAATTACCGCGTCATATGACTTCATTATCTCTCTCTATCATAGGGAAACAATTTTGGATGAACTATACCGTAAAATTCCTATAATAAGCCACCCGCCCTGACAATAAACCGAAACAAGCCCTCAAAATCTCTGATGCAAAAATCCTTCCGATATAAGCCCCCCCCCCCCCACACCAACCCCCTCGAATATAGACCCATGGGCATAGTTAGATTTTATAGCTCCTAAAGAAAGATATATCTTCTTCCAATTATAAACCCCCTGTTGTAGAACTTTCTTTGTCTTCATTTCGTTACAGTGTGCTAAGACTTGTGATGTTCTTGACGACTTTAGAACTTGCTTTTTGCTTCATATCGTTATTCTTAGAAGTATTCTTGTATGTACCAAAACCCAGGGCTTCAGTTATCGGAATTTTACGGTATACCAAGTTTTACTGATTATCGTATAGCTTTAATGCATAGATGTTATTGAACCACAGTGGAATCCCGATTTCTCGAACCCTCAATTTCTCAAACATCCCAGTAACTCGAACCAAAAGTCGTTTCTCTTGGATTTGTTTCACTGTAATTTTACCCCCGATATTTCCAACTCCCGATATCTCGAACCAATTTTTGTTTCCCTTGGAGGTTTAACTGAATCGGGATTCCACTGTAGCTTGTATTGAGGAAAGGCCCATAAACTTGCAAAAAAATAACGAGAAATTGTTTGCCAGACATGAAGGAAAAAATGTTTTTTTTCTTACTAGAAACCAGTTTTCTTTTGTTCAATGTTGTTCATAAATGGAATTCTGAGAAATTGATTAGTAAGTGGTCCATCTAAGCGGTCCGTATTGCATAATTCGGACCACCCAGGAAACCAATCAGAATGCTCCTTTTCATCATGGAACAGTTTGCCATATAATAATCTTTAATACTCCGGTAGCCCGGTCTAAAAAGGGTTAAGCTAGTGTTATTATAAACACGAGAATTGTCTCTTCAGTTCCTAGCAAAGTAAGCAAAACGTCTCGCGTGGAACGAGTATTTTGTCTGAGAACATCTTCGAGGTGTTGTCCCCTTTCCTTTTCAGATCAGGTTAACATGTGTATATCTATAACTGACTCGCAAAGGTTGGAATATTGATAATATTGACACTAACCTGTGGTTCGAGGAACACCATTATCCTAGTGTGTGTTATGTCTGTCCATGTCAATCACGAGAACTTTATCCAGTCGTACGACATCGTGTAATACGTTTTGCCTTGATAAGAAAAATATAATGTGATGGTTAGATAAGGCTGACATCATGAACTGTTCTAATACCTCTTAGATTGCACATTTCCCCAGTGAAGCCAAGAATATCTCCTCACTTTCTACCCCATCGTTTTTGGGAAAACTTTGAAAGAAACTAGCTGAAAGGAATATCAAAACTAACAAATATTTTACAAAGACCAATTTGACAGGGGAAAAACGCCCAATAAACAAAGAAAACATTGATGACTTTTCCAGATTTTTTCGCGCAAAAAATTGATTAGTGAGCGGTCCATCTTAGCGGTCCGTATAACAAAATTTGGACCGCCCAGGGAACCAATCAGAATGTTCCTTTTCATCATGGAACGGTTTACAATATAATAATCTTTAGCTTCGGTAGCCCTGTCTGAATAGGGTTAAGCTAGTTTTATTACAAACATGAGAATTATTTCTTTCTTCAGTTCCCAGAAAAATAAGCAAAACGTCTCGCGTGGAACGAATATGTTGTAGAACATCTTCGAGGTGTTGTCCCCTTTCCTTTTCAGATCAGGTTAACATGTATATATCTATAACTGACTCGCAAAGATGGGAATATTGATAATATTGACACTAACCTGTGGTTCGAGGAACACCATTATCCTGGTGTGTGTCTGTCCATGTCAATCACGAGAACTTTGTCCAGCCGTATGACATCGCGATTGTAATAAGTTTTACCTTGATAAGAAAAATATAAGGTGATGGTTAGATAAGGCTGACATAACTGTTCTAACATCTCTTAGATTGCAAGTTTTCCCCTAGCCGTTGAGCTTTATACAAATCAACTTACCTCTCATACTGAATTTTCAAGTTGTTTTTTCTCGCAGTTCATTCCCGGCATCCCGTGCTTGACACTTGTCTAGAGAGAGATAAATACTACGTGAATACGTGCTCAGTAACATGCCTGTGGTTTATGTCTGTGGTCAGTCTGTGGTTTAATTCAAAACTGACCACCGTTAGAGTTACCTGGTATCTTTTAGGAACTACTTGCCAGAAAATGAATGGATACCTCTTAGGGGTGAAAATGAATTGAGCCACACCCAAAACAAGATTCTGGTACCTTAAGGGGCTCCTTTCAAAATTTCCAACATCACCCCCGTCACTTTTGTATGGGTAATGCCAATCGGCGGTTACATAATGCACTCTCAGACGAGGTTCTGTTTGTCTTCAATCTCAACACTGCTGTGGCAACATTATTTTCATATACAACACTAAATGCAAATTAGCCTCGCCTTCTTTCAGGGGGACGGCAATTTTCATAAAATCACCTCGTCTTAACAGTCAATTATCTGCGCGCCAAACCAAATTTGAGAGTTTGCCAACAGAACGTTACTTTAATGTTAAAGTAGTTGAAAAAAATCAACCTAATAAATAACGGACCCAACCCCAGAAACTGGTCGAATCCACACAAATCACGTGGCTTACATAATTACGATAATTATGAAAACCAACATGGCGACTATTAATTCTGAATAAGTTCTATATTATCTGCAGTATGTGTAATAAAGATTTCTGTAGAAAGTAAAATACCTTTTCTTAGATATTTTAGGAGTAAATTTCGAGGTCAATTACAAGGAATAAAACAATGTATATGTTGATTACCTCTCTGGAAGAGCCGTAACGGAAATGAACTTCTTCGACGTTGGATGTCCATTCAAGGCAACGTTCTTGTAAGGAATAACCGGCCAACACTCTCTTGTTCCAGGCCTCGTACGTCTACCATGACTATGTGGACGATTTTCGAGGTAACAACGTTGAGTTGCGAGTATTTCTTTGCCCCAGAGTAACTACAAAACGATGTTCAAGTTTATCGTCTTAAATCGCCGCCGCTCTTTCCACGTGCAAACTGCTCGAAAAAGACGAATAAATGAATATTAATGTCAAATTAATCTGTAATTCAAATGATTTCCCCCAACTCCGAAATGAACAGGCGATGTTCTTTGAAATGCAAATTTCTCAGGCATTGTGTTTCAACTTCCACTGGGAATAGTGTTCAGTGTTTATTTTTTTTTGCTTGGTTTAAAAAGATTACTGGATAGGTCAAATATAAAATAACTTGGCAGTTGACAAAATTTAAAAGCCAAGTGACGATTAGCTACAGGCTCTGGAGTAAAATGAAGCGCAAGTTGGAAAACGCGCGAGGCGACCGAGCGAGCGCGCGAAGCGTGCGAGCGAGAGAAAACTCCCCGTCCCAGACTCTCTCGCTAAAAATTTACTTTCCGAGTTGTCTTTTGCCTCTGTTTCAAAACGAGTCCAAGTGCAAAACCATTCAAATGAAAAATGAGTTTGATTTGCATGAAAATGAACTTGTGAGTACAATGAATCGTTTCGCACGAAGACTCGTTTTGAAACAGAGGCAAAAGACAACTCGGAAATGGCCCAATCTCATTGGCTAAAATATTGCCCCCACCCTCACCCACCCCCGTTACTCGTGAAGGACTTTTTCTTTTTTCTGTAATCGTAAATGAACATTACATTAAAGCTATTTCGAAACGAATAAAAGTTTATCTGTTTACTTCGCCTTTTGCCGAGAAATTAAATCGTGCATGCCGTCACGCTAAAAGCGGAAGTTTTGATTTTTGGCGACATTTGATCAATCGATGGCTTTTTAAAGTCCTTCCACTAATTCCATTCACATTCAAAGCAATAAAGTATATAATACCGTTTTGCTTTCAGAAGTCTTGAGAACATCCATAAGACTGTCAATTGTAAGCTTATTCAAAAGCCACCGGTCGATGTCTTCCCAAATTCTTCCGAGGTCACAATGACATAGAAATTCATGGGTGGTAACATGAACACAAAGTTTCGGAACCCTCGGACTCTCCCCTCCCCTAGGCGTTTTGCTCCACCGACCCCCACTTCCTGCGTCCAACTCGCCACCATCCCCTCCCTCCAAAGCCGTCCCCATGGGTAAGACAGGTGACCATTACGTATCGCGGGCTCAACCTCATCAATAACTGCATAAATTAACGTTCACAGTTCATCGATCGAGCGAGTGAAAATTTGTCTCCACATCTAAAACATTTGCTCGTTAATAAAAAGTGAGATAGCATCAACCATAACACACATTTATCGTAAGCGATGTCCAAAACTTTTAATAAATCTGATTGTTTAGCAAAATGGGAAACATACATAAAGTAGTCTTTGTGCAAGTCAACGAAAAAGCGACGTCAATGGTTTACCTCAATTTCTGAAATTAATTAATAATTCATCAAGGAAACCTGGTCTTAATTAGCATATATTTTTACGAATTTATTTCTCCGTTTACTCCTTAGTTTTTGCCTCGATCGAGAAGATATATCAAACACTCGAGACAGTGTTTCATCCGATTTCCAAACACCTCGAATTTCGTCAAAATTTCTTCTCGGGTGTTTGGAAACGCGATGAAACACTGTTTCAAGATATATTACATAACAGTTGGTATAAAAAGGCGGCTGGAGATAGACATCGCTTTCTGGTTGACTCGTACAAATTCTAGGCTGTTTCTTTAATTGCCTTAAATACAATAAACAGCCGATCAAGAAGAGTTTATAAACTTAGCCAAAGTTGAAACTAGCCTCTTGTCAGAGACTAGTAAGGGAACTAGATCAACGCTAAGGGCCCCAAGCCCAAGATTCTGGGCGTTTTATCTGCTAAATAAAGTTAGCAATTTTTAAATACCTGAACAATCAAAGCGTAAATAAGCGATCATAAATAGATTTCATTAGCTGTTGCGTGTAAAACTGACAAGCTGATCTCCTTTGCAACCGTTATTTGGGTCGTCACGCAACTTGTTATTGTTCATCACGCAACTGGTTATTTGGGGTCGTCACGCAACTGGTTATTTTGGGCCGGCGTGCAACTTCAGGGAGAAGGCCTGCGTGATGGTTGACCCAAATAATGGCTGCAAACCTAGGAAAAACGTTTACCCGAGGCTATCCAACACTTATTGACCAACCACAACAAGCTAACAGAACAAGCTGTTATTTCGGTTGTCACATGTCACGCAAAGCTACTGCTCACGACAATATTGTGTGACAACCCAAATACGCCAGCAAAGGGGACGAAAAAAGAGAACAAACTCAGAATATTCTGTGAATGCTGTTGCGCCAAAACAGCGTTGGTAGCCCGGTTGAAGTCTCCGCACTGAATAGCGGAGAAGAAAAGCTGGCACTCTACAGGCACATTCACACTAGCCTTTCAGTAGCAACTTGAAGTATAAAACTTGGCTACATTAGACTTAACACAGCCTCTCTATTTTCTCGACGCTAAAAAAGCGTGCATGAGTGCGGAGCGTGAAGGGGGCGGGGTGGAGGGGGGTGGGCAGGTGAAGGTGGGCGACGAGAAAATAGAAAGGCTGTGAACAGTCTATTGTTACACATTTCTCTATCTCTCCGTCGCATAATTAAATATAACATTCGTAATTCGGGGCAAATTTATGAATGATTCCATGGTCAAAAACTGTCATAAATGTTTCCTTATAACTTTTCTTTACTATTCAAATCTACCAATAGAGTGTTTTCACTTGACATCATAGCCGCCATATTGGTGTCCCTGTACAAAATAATTTTTATTAACTTCTTTTGTTAGGGACACCAACATGGCTGCCATGGCTTTTGTCATTTAATTCCCACAGGACAGGGTGAAAACACTCTATAGTCCAGTTCTGGCCCTTTCTCTGTCACGCAATATTACGCTCTTGTAGCGTTGCGTGACAGAGAGAGGGCCAGAACTGGACTTATCTCCAAATGAATCCAGGGTCTCCCGGAAAGACCCCTGGGAAACTCTCTCTATATCACTGATGGAATGATGCTCGTCGTACCTTTTAGGGGCTGAAAATCGTGTTTTAGTTCCTCGTAGGCAGTTTCATTTAAAATTTCCAAAGTTGCTACATAGTATGGTACCTCTCAGGGTAACTATACCAGTTGTCAAGAAATGGGGGTTAAAAAATAAACTTAAGCCACACCCCCAAAAATGGATTCTTGAACCAGGGTATTTTCGAAATTTCCAACGAGCATCCTCGTCAATTTTCTGTAGGAAGTCTCCCCCAGGGGGAAGGGAGGGGGGGACAAGATTCAACTTATTATTTTTAACGTGTAATAAACCACTGAAACTGCAAATTAACGGAGTTTGAATGACTGCATTAGTGTGGAATCGCTGTAAATTATACAATTATCTTTTGTTGAAAGTATCGATCGTATGAAAATCTTGTTGAACAAATTATGTCCTATAATATGCTATGTACAGGTCTGATTTATTAAATAAAAGCTGTAATTTGAAGCCAATTGTATAACCTATGAGTATACACCACGTAAAAAAATATTTCCAAAATATAATTTTGCTTTGGAGCCGAAAACGTGAAACTGACTCGAACAAAAACCTATATAATAGCTTTTTGTTGTACTAACCAAGAATCATTTAGGAAACAACACGAAAAGATACGTGAAATGCAAAAAAAAAAAAAAAGATGTGTATGGCCAGTCCAAGATCAAGAGCCGAGAGCGAGTGACCTCGGACCATCTGAGAATCAGGCTACGATGGGAGGGGGGCAGGGGAGTTTTACGGGAAGCAGAAAGTTCCCGACCCCCGGTCCCCCCACTATGATGTGTATATAACATTAAACTGAAATAAAAGAAAGCGAATCCCTCTCATTTTTTTACTTTCTAATTCCAAGTGATGGTAAATGTATTTTCCTCCAGAAGTGCTGAGCATGTGATTATGTATGGTAACATGTTTCCAGCATTTGGCACCGGTTGAATGTTTTCCCATGCTTGGCACCGGTTACATGTTTCCCCACACTTGGCACCATTTGCATGTTTTCCAGCGCTTGGCACTGGTTACATGTTTTTGCTTTGAGTTCTGATTGGTTAATATTACCGAAAACCATTTCAAAACCACTCAAGACCAATCAGTGCTAACTCAAGATGAGGAGCTTGTTTTTAACAAGTTCAGGGGACCCGCTTTCTTTTTATCCCTTTCTTGAAAAAATTCCTGATACGTTTAAATCTTATTACCGTCAATGGGGCCTGCCCATTGAGGGTAATACGCCAAGATCTGTCTCAGGAATAAACAAAATAAATAAATCAAATTATACCAATAATGTTCATGGCTATGCAGATGTTATTTTGGCTTGTCACGCAATCTTGGGAGAAAAAATTGCGTGACGAACCAAAAGAAAGGCTGTGAAATTGAGTCTAATTTGTAATGTGTTTGCTTAGATAAGCTGAGAGGTGGAAATAGCAAAAAAACATAATATACATGTTTTACAGAAAACGTGGGTTTTGTTTCCGTGGTCGCTTAGCACTGCGATCAGGCATGTCGTCCCAATAAGACAGATTGGCTCTCTCTGTGGCTGAAGACTGCCAAATAAAATAAACACAGAAAACAAGAATTAACAACATAAATGTTTATAGAGTTTCACAGAAATTATTACAAAAGTCAACGCTGAGGTAATTCCTAAAAGTATCATCAGTCACACCTAAAAGGACAGATCACAGATGTCTCTCTTCGAGCGCGCAATTATTCCTCCGCTCAAGAGACATCTGAGATTCAACCCAAAAATTCCATACTGATGACGTAGCTCTACAGAGATCCATGTAGTGTTTCTGATTGGTTGTTTCTCGGTTATGAATTTTTCCACGCGAGTAACAACCAATCAAAGATACTACCGGTACACAGATTTCTGTAAAACTACATCATTAGTACTCGAAAGGCAATGACCATCTGAAGATTATGACCCCAAGAGCTGCTTAACTCTTTCACTCCCAGAGTCAAACCTCGAGTCAATAAAATTAATGTGGTTGTACCTTTTGAGTCTGTGGACGAAACCCTAGAGTGTGAACATTCAAATAAAAGCTATTGAGCAGCACTTTCAATGGTACTGTTTGTTTGTGACAAATTTTGAAAAATGAAATTCATGATTTTTTCCTCAGTTTAGAACTTAGCATTCTTGGGAGTGAAAGGGTTAACTTGAAAATAAACGACCTTGCTACTTTTGCAGTTCTACGGTACTAAATAGCCTAACTAAGAGAAAAAATTGGGTGGAGGGGGAGCTTCTTGCCCCCAGTTTCTCCTTGGCCAGATTCCTGGTTCCCAGACTCCCAGTTAGAGTGCTCGTGAGGGAGGCTAGGTACTAGAAGCAGGCAGTGCCATGTTTAGTCTTTACTTACCAATCGTTGTTGTACTTTGAGCGGCAGGTCTTCGCTAGCTTTGTATACATCCTCTCGGCGAACACTCAACAGGAGTCATCCTCAAATTCAATCTGACAACAAAACAATATTAAATTTTAGACAAAAAACCTTGAAGTTTGCTTTCTTAGTCCAATCATTATAACATATTCTTTTTAATTTTCTTTACAATTCGGCAAAGAGAAATCCTAGAGTGTACTATTTTAATGAGTTTGAGTAAAAATTCCGAGTTCAAGTTAGAAAATTTTGGTCCAATTTTCAAGAAATTTTTGTGAATAGTGGAACTTTGGTTATGCCCGTGCAAAAATTCTTACCAGCGCTAATAACGTAATGGAAATACGACGCATAACCCTAACCAGAACCCTAACCCAAACAAAGTAACTTGAGATCTTAACTCAAACTCGTAACTCAAAGTCATGGAATTTGTGGTTCCAGAAAGGTTTTTTTGGTTTGAAGCCCCCTGCCCCCCCCCCCCGCCTGGAAATTCCAGTTTAGCTTGGGGTGGTTATGGATATTTTTGGAACACCACACAATAGACAATCCCAAAATCCTAAATCACCTGATAAGTGACACTTATTCTTCGTCCAGTGACTCTGGCTTTAAACAGTCCTTCATCCTCATCCTCACCCCACTTGACATCAACAACACTTCCCACAGGAATATCGCCCCTTGTGCTGTCATGGCTCTACAAAAATTACCATTACACCAATTACACCTCCGCTAACAAATAACCATAGACATTTTCATACAGAGCAGTGCAGGGATGTTCCTCTGTAAAAGTTAAGGTGAAAGGGTAAAGCCGCACTTGGGTCAAACTGGCCCACACTGCCAGAGCTTATCCCGGTTTCTGTAGCAAACCCAGCTATCTTTGGGAGTATATTACCTAGGGAGCATTTTGTCAGGCTGGTACCGTCCCATACAAACCTCTCTAATTCTGTGCCTGTTCCAAACTGATGGAACAGATGCAAAATTAGAAGGGTTTGTATGGAGAAATTAAACCTGAAGTGCCCATGTCTTGGCCGCAAATTGCAATTGAGAGCTAATTTTTGGCAAGTGGATGTTTTTTGGCATGCTTCCTCCGAATAGCTGATTAAATTTCATAATTTCACAAATTTAATTTTCGTGACGTCATAACTTTAGAACTGACTCTGTAAGCTTTGGTCTATTTACTAAAATTTTCCAACCAATCATACATATGTGTGTAAATGTTCCTAATTACTCGAAGACGAACAGAATCAGAATGGCGCATGTGGTATGAGGAGGTAGCTTATGCACTATCGGCTCTGTCATTTTATGTGGCTTTTACGTGGGTTTATTCCTTCGTTGCAGGATATTTTTTGTGCCAGATCAGTTGCAGATCAGATTTTTCGCATTTTTCTTTTCCTCCCCACTCCCACAATACACCCAGACACACTCCCACAAGAATAATATAAGGTATAACAGTCTTTGTTTTGTATTATCTGTTGTAACGGTTTGAGACGCACGCTATCAAGTATTTTCGAGTAGGAAAAGCTTCATGTACTGTCAATGATCGTAACCAGATAGAGACACTTTGCGACGTTTTACACAGAGTAGACATTGACAGAACCAATGTCTATAGACTATACTTCATGTAAAAAGATCCAAGTGTCTAATCTGGTTAGGGTCCTTGATGTCTGAGGTCTCCAAGATGCATTACACGTCACAATAATAAATTATCATTGTCAACAATCACTTACTACAATGTCAGTTTGCGGTAAGTTATCACAGTATGATCCATCGTCAAACGACACCACGTAAAACTCCTCTGATGATGTATCCAGCACCACACCGCGGTAATATCTGAAGCAGGCACAAGCACAGTGTGTCAGTAAACATCACCTTTACCTTTCCCTTCATGTATATGGTACCATAAAATTCGGAAAATAAACCCCCCAAAAAATAACCCCCGGCCCAATATAAGCCCCCAAATCTCAGACACAAAAATCCTTACGATACTAAGCACCTCCCCTCCCTGAAAATATATCTTCTTCCGCATATAATCCCCTAAATTGTAGAACTTGTATTTTTTGTTGTTACAGAATAGCTCTTTTGGAGTCCATTAAACAAGTGTAGAACTTGTTTTGTGTGCCATTTCATTTTGTTTAGAGAGTTTGCCATGCAGTATTCTTCACTGTATGCAAAACATTTTTTTACGCAAACTCCCTTCCAATAATACATGTAAGCCCTCCCCGAAAATAAGCCTACAAAAAAGTCCTTTGAAAGAATAAGCCCAGGGATTATCTTCAGAATTTTACGGTGTATCAATTCATTTTTTGTTAAAATAAAAGAAACTTTGAAATAATTAGGTTCAAATAAGGTTCAAATAAGGTAGAACCAAAGAGGTAATAATAAACCAAAAAGGAACAAGGATGGTTAAGATTGGGGAAGATTGAGACGGATTACGAATAATAACTTAAGTTTTAGGTTATATCTGATACACAAGTAACAGTGTCAACTAGTCAACCTTGATGCTGCCTGATAATAGAATATAGTTTACCTGCCATTCTTGTGCTTGGCAACAACAGATTCACCAGAATGAATGACGGAAAAGTCGCGCTGTTTTCCCTGAAAAAAGAAAAGGAAGATACATGTAGTTATTGATTTAGCACTTGCTTGCACGATTAAGAAAGTGAAAAAATATATGTCAGAAATTTTTGGAAGTTTTCGGGTCTACATTAGAATCTTTGCAGGTACTCAGGTAATCTTCCGGAATTTACGGAGTAATTTTGCCCTCGACGAACAATCTTCGGCAATCTTCGGAAGTCTTAAAGTCAACTAATCCTAGCAGTATGCGGGAAGTTTGTCACATTTGAACCTAGTTATATGGCCTAAGCTCCCACGAGTCTCTTGTAGCTCAGTGATAGAGTGTCGGACCAGTGTGCGGAAGGTTATAGGTTAGACTCCTGTTGGGAGAACTCAGATTTTTTTCCGAGTAGCCTGTGTCACTGACTGATTAACATCTTTCTCAAAAGAATCTTACTTTAAATCTCGTCCTCTGATGTCTTTCACAGTAAGTTTCAGTTGGCTGAGGCCAATCGCTCGGTTCCAGTTCAAACCCCGCCAAGGCAAAGCATGTCACGTGGAAAGAAACCGCACACTTTCCTGCACAACACTGTACACATGCGCCATTATCCTTTCCGCTGGCCATCGATCGACAGTAGAAACACTTCTGTATAGATAAACAGAACAGAGCGTGACACAATCAACAGAACGGAGAGACATGACACAAGGAGCAGAACAAACGAGGCACATGCAACAAGGGCATGACACAAGTGATAGAACAGCGTGACCCAATCACAAGAACTGAGAGTGACACAATCAACAGAATAGAGCGTGACACAATCAACAGAACAGAGCTACAAGAAAGCGTGACACAATCAACACAACAGAGCCTGACACTTACATTCAACAGAACACAGCGTGACAGGCAATAAACAGAACAGAACATGACACAATCAACAGAACAGAGCTAGAAGAGAGCGTGACACAATCAACACAACAGAGCCTGACACTTACATTCACAGAACACAGCGTGACAGGCAATAAACAGAACAGAACATGACACAATCAACAGAACAGAGCTAGAAGAAAGCGTGACACAATCAACACAACAGAGCCTGACACTTACATTCAACAGAACACAGCGTGACAGGCAATAAACAGAACAGAACATGATACAATCAACAGAACAGAGCTAGAAGAAAGCGTGACACAATCAACACAACAGAGCCTGACACTTACATTCAACAGAACACAGCGTGACAGGCAATAAACAGAACAGAACATGACACAATCAACAGAACAGAGCTAGAAGAAAGCGTGACACAATCAACACAACAGAGCCTGACACTTACATTCAACAGAACACAGCGTGACAGGCAATAAACAGAACAGAACATGACACAATCAACAGAACAGAGCTAGAAGAAAGCGTGACACAATCAACACAACAGAGCCTGACACTTACATTCAACAGAACACAGCGTGACAGGCAATAAACAGAACAGAACATGACACAATCAACAGAACAGAGCTAGAAGAAAGCGTGACACAATCAACACAACAGAGCCCGACACTTACATGTAACAGAACACAGCGTGACAGGCAATAAACAGAACAGAACATGACACAATCAACAGAACAGAGCTAGAAGAGAGCGTGACATAATACACACAACAGAGCCAGACACTTACATGTAACAGAACACAGCGTGACAGGCAATAAACAGAATAGAATGTGACACAATCAGCAGCACAGAGCGTGACACAATCAAAGGGGCAATCCTCGAAAGAACGTATGTACTACTTACAAGTTTTTTTCTCGCAGAAGTGATTTGATCTGTGTTAATTCCTTCTCTAAGATTTACGTCTACAAAGAAGACTTCTGGCATAGCCACAGCACAACCTATATGAACCCATCTTCAAGAAAGAAAGACACAAAACATGGAATCACAATTCTTATTCGTGTAAAACTTTTCACTGGATCGGACAGCTACGTGCTCCTGCAGCAAATGTCCCATTGGCTGTAGAAGTCCTTAAGGGAGATTTTCAGGACCCTTTATACGCTCCTCGCATGCAAATCATGCACTTCTCACAAGTCTACTCGACTTAACGGTTTATACAAGTTTCCCCAACCACCTCCCCTTTTAATAGCGACGCTGGCAAATCTCCACTCTTCAGTTCACTCTACGACTTTACGACTTATGCAAAAATTTTACCCATAACTTATCCCTCATAAGGGGTAGTGTAGCAGCAGCTCTCGTAAGCTACTAATTCATTGGCCCTATGCGTGTAGCAGCACTATTATTTTGAGGACTATGGGCATTGTTGATATTAAAATCCTATTGTTAGTTCTATCAATAGTGTTGGACTTAACGAGAACTGCTGCATGACTCCTCAAAAGGAGTAGAGTGGCTTTAACACGAATATGAATTCATTACAATAGCAGTTATTACAGATGTCAGTGGTTTGACATGCAAACGAAGCGAAAGGGTCAATCTGGTATTGTTAGCCATTTGACAGGCAAACGAGGCGAAAGGGTCAATCTGACATTGTATTGGCCCATTAGCCTCATTTGTAGGCTCGATTACCAGCCACTGTTCGGGAAAATGAGCCAAAACGAAGACCAGACTAGAGAGAGCGGCAGAAGTCGAGCCTAACTCATTTGCATACTTTTTAAAAACAAAATAATATTTGACTGCGGGCTCAACTGTAATAACTGTTATTCGTAGACAGCTGGACGATGACGATGATAATAAGTTGACTACCAATGCGTAACAAGTCATACTGTGAAGTGTTGGCAGTACCTGTTATCTGAAGTCCTCTTTAGAGCACCTCCACCCAGTCTACATAATGAACAATACTGTAAAACAAAATTACAAAATCTAGCATCAGAGATTGATGAAGTAAATCACCATGAATGAAATGGAGAAAAAAGCTTAATTTATTCTATTCAACGCCTGGGAAATCCTTTACAATCATTCAAGCCTGCCAGTCATCGCAGTAAGAGGAGTCAAAACATTATTAATATTACTTCCTCTCATACTACAAGATGTACTTACACTGCTTTCAACTGCCTTTTGATCGTCTTGTAGACATCTTTGACATTTCCATTGACCATCACTAGGGACATCGCTTACTCCATAACAACCTGACACAAATTCAAAATCACAGAATTTAGCTTCAAGGCACATGTACTACACCTGCAGGGTACGCTCTCTAGACATTACTACCTTAGCCTATCTTCTTCATTACGAAGTTCCACACATAAAGATAAAATAAAATATCACAAGCACATACCCCCCCCCTAGCCTGCTTGCAGATGGTAAAATTAAGTTATACTGAATTCTAATAATTAACCAATTATTGGTTAATACAGAGGGCATTTTTCGTCAATTTTGTTTGTTGAGTGCAAAATTACTCCAAAGATTCCTGAAGATCACCCAAGGACTTCCGAAGATTCCACTGTTGACCCCAAAGAATTCCAAAGACCCGAACCATTCCGAAGATTGCCAAAGATTTCTGACAATCACACAAGGTCCTCCGAAGATTTTCAAGCGTGTTCGGAATGTCAGCAAATATTTCTGATAGTCTCCCAAAGATTGCCGACTTAGATTCGCGTGATATTAATCCTTATTTTACTCGGCCCCATGTAATAACCTATACTAATCCTCGATGGGGGGGATGGGATAATAAATTATGACGCATACATTCATTTATGACATGGGTTTCAACTCACTTGCATGAACAAGCAATTTACATGATTCACACCGCAAGAGAGGACTCGCAGAGTCTGCAGTAAACTTATTGTCCAACCATGAGCTCATACTCTCCGGGCTGGAGTCATCTGACATGAAACAGATCTCTGGTACTCTGGGTACAGACAGCTTGTCAGTCACGTCAGATAACTCTGTTGTTAAACTGGACAGTGGTCGGTGAAGATCTTCTCGAAGACGTACTAACAAGTCATCCTGAGAAATAAGAAATATGAAGTTAGCGCAGTTTTGAAATCTACTGACTGTCAGAAAACCATAAAACCAAACTGAGTAATTTGTCTGGTCAATCACAACAAATGCGCAATGAACCATTCGGAACCCGACACAAAAACATGCAACCAGCGCCAAATGTGGGAAAACTTCTAAACCGGTGCCAAGCACAGAAAACATGTAACCAACACCAGCAAAGCGCGAGAATGCCAGGCGCAGGAAAATATATTACTGGTACCAAGCGCTGGAAAATGCACAAAGCCAAGTCACAAATTGTTGCTCCTGATTGGTTGAATAAAAAGCGTATTTTGCTCTGATTGGCTATAGCACATTTCAACCAATCACAGAGCTCATCAAACCTAAAGCAAACTAACACAAAAAATGTCTACAGTCAATCAAAAATGTTTAATAACGATTCTGAGACACTACACACATCTCTCACTACACACGTCGTCAGTATGGAATTTTTTGGGTCAAATCTCAGAGCGAGGTCTCTTGAGTGGGAGAAGAATTGAACGCTCAAAGAGACTCAGAGGCATCTGTTTACTTAATAAAGTACTCAATATTTTCTGCCTTGTACTGGAATAAAAGTGATACCCTCCACCCACCCACCCACCCACCCACCCACCCACCAATGTACGCGTGCTCAAGTGGTTCCTTACCTCTGGCTTAGAGAAGAAGCTACAAACAGAACAGCAAGGTTCAAGCTGTGATGAGACGATATTGAATGCCTGTTCCATCTCAAAATTTGGTAGCTGGTGATGCCACAGCCCGTCAAGAATGCTACAGAGTATTTTATTTGATGTACTGTCTTTCCCTTCAAGATGTTTACGACCTGTAAGTGAAAAAGATTCAGCTGGTCACTGGAGAGCAAAAATCGCCTTTGCTATTCATCAAGGATATGACCATAAGTCTTCTTTGTTAATCTTCTTTGTTAGCCTAGTTTGTTGCTCTTGGTAAAACTGGCAAAGGCTGCATTTGTATTTTACATCATTAAAGTTGATGCTCCCTTAGAAATTATCAAAGAAAGCACTAAGTTACCATCAAAACTTTTATTTTTTTGATGAACTACAAAGGGTTGTCTTTAACTGTAGAAGTGTCATACCTTTTGACCGTATCTTTGATCAGAATAAAAGCGAGTGGGTAATGCGATGTTTATTAGAAGGGTTGCTTAGTAACATGTCAACTAATGACATCATCTTCGGGAATGCTCATTCAGATAGTTATACAAGGAACCAGAATAAGGTATTGTAACCAGCCTGTGAGCCATCTTTGCCGCTTGTGCGAAAGCCAAACAAGAGAGCCTGCTTGCAGGCTATAATAATTTGTAACAGAGGCTCTTTTGGTAAGTCACGCAAACTTCTGTGACTAGCTGTAGCTGTAGGAGCTGACTCATCCCCCAGTTGTACAAGTAATATTATCAGAATATTGTTTTCCCAGCTAGCAGAGTCTCCTTTTCTGTTATTTTGAGGCGGGAAGAAAAGTACACTGCTCTGACTCAAAATGATGTTTGATACCACTGTCCACGATTATGGACGAAATAAACCAGTGCTTGAAACCAGTTGTTGTGAAGTATTCAGTAGGCATGCCTTATTGAATTATCTCTGACTAGTAACTGAGCCCACAGTGACAAAGCGCATGCTGTTCAATGTGGCCGCAGGCCATGTTGAGCTCACATGTGACACAAGACATAATTATGATCACATGTGAAAGTTGTTTGGTCGCTTAGTAATGCTAATGTATGCTCAATAGGAATTGTTTCAAGTCAGAGCAGAGTCTCCTTTTCTTCCCACCTCAAAATAACGGAAAAGGAGACTCTGCTAGTAGGGAAGAATATTGTATGCTGTGAGGGATGAAGGTGTGTGAAGATAAAGAACCTTTTCCTTTCTTGGGCTCCTCCATTTTCTTCCGTCTCCCTGCACTGCTGGGAACTGTGAAGGACTTTGTAACTATTGGCTGTCGTTTACCTGCTGGCTTTCGTGGCGCTAAAGACTTGCTGCAATATAATTAACAAAAAGTTGTTTATCGACTATATAACTATCCAATACCATTACAATTTGAAAATAAGCTATATGTAGCTTGCCACTTGCAGTTCTGGGGGTCACAATCTATTCTTGAAAAAACAAAACAACTTTTCAAGTAACATTCTGTCTTCATTACATTGTATTTTGATTGATTGCAAGAAATTTGCCTTTCACACCAAACTATTTCTTCAAACGGTTTGGAAGGATTTAGTGAAATTCGATTCTACAGCAACTGATGTCTTCATTTTCAGTTTAGTACATAGTCAGGTGGAGGTCCACGGTCAATGCCCTATGCTCCCCAAAAGAAGCGACTATAACCTACATTGTACATGTAAGTCAAGTCCAGTCTGTATGTACCCTGCGAGACAGTCTGTATGCAGGCTCTCTGTTCAGTAAATAAACAACAAAATTCTGATAGGTGGGGGGAGGGGGAGGGGGTTGAGACACCCCTCCCCCTATCTGTTCGGGCAGAGAGCCTGCTCACAAGCTACATGTACACTGTAATTCAATACCTTGCTAATGCATCTTTTAACTTAGCGAGAGGGATATCCTCATCAACATCTATTCCCTTAGGCCTGGTTTTCTGTTTCCTTTTGGTTTTACTCTTTTCACTTCTCTTCTTCTCATTCTCATCTTCTTCCTCATCTTCGTCCTCATCACTGTCACTGCTGTCTTTGTGTTTGGATTTCAGGTACTCTTCCCACTTGTCAGGCTGAAAGTATCATTGTTGTTTCCTTACTAATATTACATTTAACATGGAAGTTACCTAACCTGAAATGTCAGCTCTCTCCTTATCTCTTGACACTTGCCAGGGGAAACTCAAAGAGCCCGGGGGTTCTCTGGTATATTAGAGACGGGGAGGTGTGAATGAGGCCAAATTTTTTAGAACCAAAAGGTTCCATTAGGCAGAAACTAGACCACAAAAAAGTCCAAAGGCCCAAAATGTAACCTGAGAAAAGTTCATTTTACTCCGCAAAAAAACAACATAAAAAAACAACAACATCAAGACTGGGTGTGAGATGGGTGTGCCCACCTTTATTCATTCATCATGCATCATAAAAATCATGCTTGGGTGCACTTTTTATCAACCCTAAAAAAAGTCCCTGCCAAAACCTCTCTACCCAAAAATTCTGCCAGAAAATTTCTTATCCCCAAAAGTAGGGGTGGCGAATGGTCTATCAAAAATGACGAATCTCGGCAAATTTAAGCCGGTGTCTCGGAATCTCGGCGCTTAAAAAAAGCGTCTCGAAATCTTGGGCTTGCCAGAAATAGGACGATCTTGGAGTCTCGAATTTTGAATCTCGCAAATGCAGTTTCTTGTATACTCTATTTTCTCGGAGTTTTGGATCACTGCGTCTCGGGCTCGGATTTTTGGAGTGCTAAGTCTTGGGCTCGGAATTTTAAACCAGGGTCTCGGCGTCTCGGCAAGTCTCAGATTTACCATTCGCCACCCCTAAAAGTCCCCAAATTCCTAATTTCAAACCCCCAAAAAGCCTTTGCACTTCCCTGTCCCTGTCTCCCTCCCCCCCCCCCCCACCCCCCTTGGGGAGAGAAATGCAGGACTGCCTGAGCAAACAGACATCTCTTTGTGCACTCAATTCTTCCCTCAACTAATAGATGCACCACGGCGACTCTCATGTGCTCTCATCCAATTTGAACATCCAATTTTTCTTGAGACTTGTCAAGAGTTGGGCTGGGCTGATGATTTGAAGAGAATTGTTCTTATTAGACCTGGGCTTTATACAGCTCAAAGCAAATACAATACAAAACTGCATTAATTAAACTAATTGAAAAACACTCGAGTACGAAAATAAGTTTCTAAAAAGCTACAAAACTAAATAAATAAATAAAATACTTTTAATTAGTGAGCAACTCCTTACAGTTACTGTTCCCTGCACTCACCTGGTACGTTTTGACAAACACATCCATGCAGATCTTGACAGTATCTTTTTTACACATACACTGAACAATATATAAATGTTGCAACAATTATAGCAGTTAGAGTAGCTTGTTCCAGGTGTTTGGATAGTGGGGAGTGACGCAAAAAGCGGCACAAGAGCGTGAAGAGTGGTGAGGGGATTGTAGAGAGTAGGCAAGAGAAGTTCTCTTGCCCCCTCTCCCCAATCCCCTTGCCTTTTCTTCTCTCACTGCTCTCCGCGCTCGCGTGCCTCTTCACGTCCCTTCCCACTATCCAAATTCCTGGAACAGGCTAAGTTAGAGAGCCATCATGTCTAAATTTGTTTCACAAGGAAGGTTCAAATCAACATAAAATATAACTTGAGAGGTCATCAAAACATTGGACACAATAGGCTGATTTGATAATAATCAAAATTCTAACAAGGCTCCAAGGCTTGGGGGAATAAAACTTGCAAAAGAAATCACATCAAAGTTAAGGGATGAATAATAATAATATTTAATTTTGTTTTATTCCCCCAAGCCTCTACGTTGGGACAAGTTGGAACAAGAATAACATTTTTTTACTTTGCCAACCATGCTTTTTATGAGCAATAAATTATAAATATTATTGTTCTTCTGGCATTGCTCTGTGGATGGCACTGAGGCCCTGAATGGTTTGCATGTTGGTTTCCGGATAAAGTGGTCCGGGTTCAAGTGTTGGCCGTGGTCACTGTGTTGTGTTCTTGGGCAAGATACTTTATTCTCACAGTGCCTCTCTCCACCCAGGAGTATAAATGGGATACTGGCAAACTGTTATCTGAGTAATCTGACGACAAAATGCTTGGAGGAGGGTGGAAAGGAAGGGAGGGGGGAGAGGTTAGGGGTGGTAACCTGTGATGAACTATTATTCCATCCCTGGGAAGTAGCAATACTCCAGGTTGTTTCATGCTACGGAAACAGGAATATAATGTAAGCTCTCGACTGGCGATGTGGGCCACTTTGGGCATGGTATTGTTCTACAACATTATTAACCCATTGACTACTGGGCTTTTTCCAAAAAAAAGTCAATCTAACATCCCAGATGCCTATTTCTGGCCATTATCTCAACAGTTTAATGTCAAACTGTCTAAAACTTAGTTTAAAACACAGCAACTAACATCCCCTTCTACGTAGAAGCAATGAATTCAATATTTTCCTCGGGCATGCGCAGAAATCAAAATTTCGACATAGTTTTGGGGTTTGAAAAACCCACCTGACTTTAGGCTTGTCTTTTCCTTTTATTTTTTTTTGCCGTTCTCGCTCTCCTTTTTCTCTCATATTATTTTGTGGTTTTGTTGGCCTTTCAGTCGTCTTTGTTCACGTTGAAAAAGTTTTAGCCTAAACGTTGGGAAAAGGAAAATTTTTTGACAAAGAGTGTCAATGGTAGTGAAGGTCGCGTTTTTTGGTGATTTTGGAGGAAAAAATCCAAGTTGTTTTGTGTGTATCTCTGGTCCAATTTAACGTTTTGTGCTCGTTTAGGCATGCTTTGTTAGACATTTTCCAACTCTATCCGTTGATTATCAAAGACATCCTCTGGCGTGAACAGTGATGACGTCACAAGTGGTACAAGTCTGTGGTCTCTTCTTGGCCGTTTATGGCCGGTTTAGTAGTCAATGTGTTAAGCTACATTCAATTGGCCAGATTTCCTTTGATCTGGATGATGATGCCAAGATATTGTAAAAAAATAAATAAACTCAAAACATATTGCAACACTCTGACTCACCACTTGCGCTCTTTTCCCAAAATCAATCCACCTTTCGGATGCAAAATTTGTTGACTCAGCACAGTTGAAACCATTATTAAAACCACAGTGGTAGCCGTAAGGAAATGTAATCATGAATTCACCAGCTTCTTGTGTGATCTGTGTCAAGAAACATCAAGTTATTTATTTGAGGCTTCAGTGAAGAACAATGCCCTTAGAAGTACTTACTAAGTTTAAAATGGTAAAACAATTTACATGTAATAAATGCAGGGTTCCAGATAGGTTTTAAAGACAAGATGTCCATGAAGAATAATGCAATGGGTCAATAGATCTGGGACTCACCAAATCGTCAGAAATGTTCCATTAATTTGTCAGGTCAGATAACAAGCAAGAATTGATTCGAACCATCTTTCTTGTAGTCAACCCGACTTACCGGAAGTCGATTTGTGAGACACACATTCTTTAAGAACGAAGAAGGTTCATGTTATCTTTTTTTCTCACATGACCTGACTTCTGGTAAATCGGATCGTCTTCTGACAATTCGACTCAGTTCACATGTATTGGACATGCTTGTGTTTTTGACCCAAGACACCATATTAAGCAGACACCTTTTTTTTTAAGCGGACAGTAGCAAAAGTCCCAAAAGTTATCAGTTCCCTTATTTTCTCTAAATAATAACTCTATAAGCAGACACCCTGTATTAGGCGGACACTAGAGCATTCACCGAGGGTGTCAGCTAAAAACAGGCTTGACTGTAATAGAAATGCTCAAGCTCTATTAGATAACTTACAGGTATCCTAGTGAGAAAACGTGTAAGGGAGACTTCACAATGAAATACTATTACCTTATCATAAGGAATTGAAAACTTTCGCAGTACTTGAGGAGAGATGATGGTCATTTTATGTCGAAGAAATTGAGAACAGCTTTGGAAGCTTCCAGGAAAGAACCCTGTAAAAAAACAAAACAGTTATTGTACAATATTATTATGTACAGTTGAACCTCCACTTTATACGTACACCTCCCAATCCCAAAGACAGACATGCATGAATGCGGACACTTAGCCAAGCCACATACAAACACTGCATTTTTAACCTCCAATAAGCAGACACCTCTCTTAAGTGGACACTACATGTATCTCTGGCCCCAATGGTGTCCACTTTGACGCGGGGGTGAAGGTAAGGTAAAGTCATTTGGAGCCAAACTGGCCCACACTGCCAGAGCTCATTACGGTTTCCGTAGCATGAAGCCAGCTACGTAGGAGTACTCCCCCTGGGTGCCCTGGAGGCCTAGTCGCCAGGTTACCACACAGCATTTTGTTAGGTTGCCCTAACAGTTTGCCAGTACCCTTTTATACTCCTTGCTTGGTGAAGAAAGAGTAAGTGTCTTCTTGCCCAAGAACACAACACAATGACCCAAGCCAGGGCTCGACCTTGGACTGCACTCATCATTAGGCCACTGTGTCTCAGGGAGAGGGAGAACTCCCTGTGAGTGTTATCCTTGAGGGAGGGGGAGAACTCAAGGATAACCCTCACAGGGAGGTACAAAGGATTATTTTGGGTAAGAAGTTGCTCATTTCATTGTCTTGGGGGTATGGCGGGTTTTGTAGAACTTTTTTGATTCAACAAAATAATGTTTCTGCGATGGATGTGCAAGGATTCGTCTCATACATGTAAGGTACAAACTTCAACAGAATACAAAACACACAACATACTGTAATATTGTTAAATGAGATTATCAATAATCATAGTTAACTGGGAGATCTTCTATTAATCAATAGAATTGTTGTATTAATTAATACCCACCAGAAGCAAGCCTTTCCAAACGCTGGCCATGTTCAGGAGGAATGGCATACCTAAAGTAGATAAATATAATTATGTACAGCTGTAGCTTAAAAAAAAATAATCACTCCTTTTGGCCAACTTCAAGAAGTTTACTTTTCAATGGAACATGTTTTTGTATACTACATTGTATGAAAATTAAAATTAAATAAAACTTCACAACATGAGGGTTGTCCAATACACCCAATCTGAGTCGATTCATCTAAGGTAGCTGATGATTCAACTTACTGGAAATCTTGCCAAGGCACTTCAAAAATATAAAACTATAACAAGCATGAATTGACTGGACCCGTCTTTCTTGTAGTCGACCCGACTTTCCAGAAGTTAATTTGCGAGACACTTACACTGTAGAAAAAATACAGCAAGAACTTTTAGGCTGACAGGGAGGGTAGAAAATGTGGACGAATCGACTCAATTTAGGTCAAATCGATTGATTCAGCACGACCCTTCTTTCTTGTACATGTAGTCGACCCAACTTGCCAGAAGTCAATTTGCGAGATGCACACGCTTTATTTAAAGAATGAGGAAGGTTCAAGTTATCTGTTTGTCTCACGCGACATGACTGGACTTCCGGTGAGTCGGATTGTCTGGGCTTATAATTACTGACAATTCGACTCAGTTCGGGTGTACATATTGGACAACATTGGGCTACTGATTTCCTCACCATGTTTTAGGAGCACCAAAATGCAAGTAGTTAATACTGTAAAGATCCATATCTTCAGTGTGCCAGGCAAATGTAGCTTTCCACATGCCAAAGTACAGATATGGTGTATTTACTCCTTCAATATGAACTCCATACTGGTCCTCTATCAAGTCAAGAATTGTTCCTAATCGTCCAATGTTCCATTCATTGACATCCTTGTCGTACACAGTGCCCGGGATATCAGCTGCGTAAACTGGGTTGTTGAATGTCACATTTTTCCAGTACTTTCTTTCAATCTCATCAGGGTCTCCCGTAGGAGGCTTGTGTCTACAATTAAGGTGGTTATAGTGATCAGCATCAAATTTCTCCTTGTGATATCAATGCACAATCAAGCATACAGGTAATGAGAGTTAGGGAAATGATCACCAAAGATGAAATGCATTTGATATTTAAACAAGTTCTCCCCAACACGTTCTATGAAAAATGTATGGAGACCAGTAAGGAGAATTTGTCTGTTGACAATTAGGGCTATAAGGGTTAAAGGTTAAAGTCTGCTCCAGTCCTTGGGATCAGAGATCAGTATTGATGCTCAACTATGGTTTCTGTAACATGAAGGGACTAGGAGTAATTTTGCTATTCTCCCTGGATGGGATGCTAGTTCATCTGAGATAAACTCCCACCTTTTTGTCAGGTTGCCCCAATACCCCACTAACTCGAACTCGGTTAACTCGAATTCCCCGCTATCTCGAACTCAAGCCCATTCCCCTTGTTCTTGTTTTTCAGTCATTTACATGTACTATCGGCTAATTCGAACCCCTGCTATCTCGAACTATTTTTTGTTTCCCTTGGGAGTTCGAGTTAGCTGGGGTTCTGTAGACCACTGTATTCCTGGGTAGAAAGAGGCAATGCGAGAGTTGAGGAACCCCTAAAAGGTACCAGAATCTTGCTTTTGTGGGTGTGGCTTGAATTTATTTTCACCCCTAAGAAGTAATGTTTTTAGATTTCAACATCCTAAGCAGTACCAAACCACAAATTTTAACCCCTGTAAATTTGATGTTGAAGTCCCCCCCCCCCCCCCCGGTCCAGGGGGACTTCCATATCAAAGCGACAGGGGTGGCTGCTGGTATGTACGTCAGCTCTGTGAGATACATTGTACATTGTGCGGTTCCAGAAAATATCCATACACACCCCAAGGAAGGTCATTGGAATTCCGAGGGGGAGGGGGGGGTCTCAAAAGCCAAAATTTTTAAAGGAAAGTATGAAGCTAAACTGGAAATTCCTGGGGGGAGGAGGGTCCAAACTAAAAAAACATCCGTGGGGAAGGTATGGATAAATTCTGGAACAACACATTGTACTATAAGGGGTGGTGAATGGTCTATCAAAAATGACGAATCTCGGCAAATTTAAGCCGTGTCTCGGCGCTTAAAAAAGCGTCTCGAAATCTCGGGCTCGCCAGAAATAGGACGATCTTGGAGTCTCGAATTTTGAATCTCGCAAATGCAGCTTCTTGTATACTATATTTTCTCGGAGTTTTGGATCACTGCGTCTCGGCTCGGATTTTTGGAGCGCTAAGTCTCGGGCTCGGACTTTTAAACCAGGGTCTCGGCGTCTCGGCAAGTCTTGGATTTACCATTCGCCACCCCTACTATAACCTGTTTCTTGACCAGAACATCATTCTACACTACAATAAATTATGTATACCTTTCACTGTTGGCAAGCTTCTTGAATTCGCTGAAAGACATTGCCTTCTTCTGCACATTAAACAACTGGCAAAGTCCTTAGGAAATGAGAAAAACAACTGCCAAATTAAACAAGTATTTTCACAGAATATACAGTACAGTATATACAATGTAGCTGGCTAGTAATGGCAATTTCATAGAACCCCACCTTATGAGCTCGTTAATACAACCACCCCATAAATATGACCATTTTCTTTTGTCCCAAACTAAAGTTCTGTCACTCATTTTCTTATTTACATGTACATGTAAGAACCCCTTTAATACGACCACCCCATGAATGTGACCAGATTTGGTGGCCCGTTGGTGGTCAGATTAACAGGGTTCCACAGCTGTATTTAAGGCAATCAATCTTGACTACAATCACATCAATAAAATTTAATGTTAAATCGCTGACCTACATGTATTATACTGTGGGAGATGTGACCTGCCCCAATGAAGATATGAATCCTACTGTTAATTTCTTGCATCTTATTCTGGGGTCATGCTGTGGGCAAGCCAGTGCTTATATGAGGTGACTGGGACCTGCCTTTATTTTTCCTTGAGTAACCCCTCCCTCTAACCTCGAAAAAACCTCTGGTAGGAAGTGTGGGATTTTAGCGAGGAAACAATGGTATGGCAATAGACCTCTTAGAGACAAGAATCTTATCTGCTGCTATCTAGACCACGATCACATGCATGTTGTCCTTAAAAGGGAAAATTATTATTCTAATTTATATTTGTCTCCAAATACCTAAAATTTAAGCCAACTTGGCTGCTACATGTACCGGTACACCTCATTGACTTGGGCTCAATTAGTCATTTGATTATTAAAATTTAGAGGAGCCAACTTCCTGTAGATCAATGTTTAGACTTGGTATAACTGCATTTAGCTAGTGGGTCTTGCATTGATTTAACACAGTTTAGATCACTGATTTTTAATTAATGTTACTTAGGCATGCAATAAAACATAACGTCAGGCAAAGTTTATGGGCAATATGTGTGGTTCCAGAAAATATCCATCCTCCTCACGGAAGGTTTTTTGGTTTGAACCCTCCATCACCACCTCCAGGAAAATTCCTGTTTAGCTTCATACATGTACTTTGCTTTAAAAAGTTTGGCTTTTGAGACCCCCCTCCCCCTCCGAATTTCCAATGACCTTCCTTTGGAGTGGGTATGGATATTTTCTGGAACCGCACCATCTAAACTTTGTTTCAAATTATAATCAGCCCTTGAAAAACAAAAAGTCAACAACTAGGGGAGATCAACACAATATAGACTCTTCCATGGTTTTTTCAACTTTAGATATTGTCCAGTTAAAAAAATATATTGACACTGCTGGAAAGAGCACCTTGAAATTAGTCAAATGGCCAAGTTTGAGAGTGATATCTCGCAAAATAGTGAAAATATGGTTCTACAAAGTCGGGAAATTTTACAGACATGTTGGGGGGCAAGTTTGTGCCCCCAGCATACAAACGTCTGTAAAATTTTGTGACTTTGTGGAACTATATCTTTGCAATTTTACAAGATCTGAATCTAAAATTTGGCCAATTTACTAATTTAAAGGTGATCTTTCCAGCACAGTCAATAAATGTTTGCTAACTGGACAACATCAAATGTTGAAAAAACCCGTGGAAGAGTCTATTCTAAGAGCAGATAGCCTAAAGCTGTCTCTTCATCATGGCTCAACCCACCACCCAGAGAGGGACATAATAATAAAAATAATTATTGTAGGAGATGGCTGGCAAATGTTTAGACTCCAAAAATACAAGGGGAGTTGAAAAGCTCTGGTATATTTCATTTGCCATTGATAGATACCATCAGTCATTTGCTCAATAACAATTAACAACAACTTCAAAAATAATAATTATGACACTTACAAGAGGAAGAGGAAGGGTGTGTCTAACCTTTGTTTCCACATTTGCAAAACTTATGGAAATTGCAAATATATAGAGGATATTACACTCTTCTTCTTCGTGTTAACACTACTGTGAATTTCACGAATCTATCGCTCGCCATTTTCAACCGGAGTAGCAGCTTTGCACAAAAGCCATGCAAAAGCGGGAAATGACGTCATCGATATCCTCACTAGTGAGGATATGGAAAATACGCCACTCGGGTCCCGGATGTAGTTTCGTATGAATTTTACGAGTGGTCTATTTTCCAGTAAAACACTCGTGTCTATATAATAAACACCAATAATAATTTATTATCACTAGACCTTTTATAACATAGACTGTGTTATATAAATATTTCAATTTTTGGTGACGAATTAGGACAGTATAGTGTCACTTTGCCTGTATATGTAGGCTGACATTAATGACTTTTTTTTCACTGGAGTTAATGTTTTCACGGTTTTATCATTTCCGCTAATTAATGAATTTTGCAGTTGCTGATCATGATCAATGCCAAATAAAACGGAAATACGCCCACATGAGTATATAAATTAATGAAGATACGTGTTTTGCATTTAAAAAACCCGAGTGGATGTCTCAATTAAGTCAATGAAGAACACGTGGATTGCATGAAGAAACTAAAGATAAACTGTGAACAATTTAAAACAATAATATCCTTAGCTAGCTAGGGACAAAGTATGTAAACAATAAACACTAGCTCGAAAAAGCGAATAGTCTTTGTTTTGCTTTTTGAAATGCTCCATTGATCAGCGGGACAACAATTTAGTAAGCTTATTATTATAAAACAAACTGAAAGACTTTTTTTGCATGCTCATAACTTTAAAATGAAATATTTATAAGCTTAAGCTTATTGCACTCATAATTAATATCGCTCAGATTTTATCTTTTTCTGGTTAATTCTTTGATATCCTAGCGTGTAAGACGTACAAACTGCTTTATATTCAGACATTTTGTTACTTACGTGTCAAACATGAGCTTGCATGGATTAATTTAAACTTCGGATAAGCTTATACTGTCACGAAAACTTTCCAGGTTCTTGCCAAGCTAACCTTGGTTTACGTTACTAATATTTACATCTTTATAAAGCATTGATATTTAACAATGAGCTTTGTATTCAAAGGTTACTCGACTTTCCAGCTTTATACAATTCTCTCTCGATCTCGGGTTTGAAGCTTATTTGTATAAGCTACATTTTAAAATGTTATAAAGTACACTGCTCACCTTGTGTTCCCGTAACGACTTGCAGTATTGGAGCAGGAATTGTGATATCTATGTCTTCATAATTTTTCCGAGGAACCCATTCCTTTGGAGGTATAACCTGAAAATAATTCAAACGATAGCAAATGCCTATACAAGGTGTTTAGGAGATGGATAAACCGCTCGCAAATTTCATATACCACGTGCATAACAGACAAAGTGTAAACAGACAGCGATGCAGCTAAAAATAAAGGACATTTTTACACTAGTTCTATGAAGTTTACCTTAGCTACACCCGCCCGATGAGCTCCCACCTCTTCCATCTTATGAATATACGCAGGAAAGTTTGAAAACTCTGCTAGAGTTGGACGAAACACCATGATTTTGTTGCCTTCGGCCGAAGCCATCTTTCTTCTAGCTTTGGTATTAATACCGGTTAATTCAATTGGATCCTTTTTTCTCAGCTCAAAATCTTCCACTGCACAGCCAAAGTTCGAGAGCGTAAATAAACACGTTTCCTGCTTTGCATTTCAATGTATTAGCTGTAAGGAAACGCCAAGATTTTTTCGTTTCGACCACAAAAACTTTTTCTCTGTGTTGTTTCTTTGTTCGCGGCTCTCTGTTGTGACATGAGTGACATGACGGCTGGCCACGCCTCCTGACATTATCGTCCCCAGGGTGGAGGGGTAAAAATTATCCTTCGAAAAACACTGGTTGGAGGGTCGGTTGGAGGGGTAAACCTTCGGAAAACACTATTTCCAGCGTTTTTATCATCATTCGGAAAACAAAAGGTGGAGGAGTAAGGATTGCCCGTCGAGGGGTGAGGGTTGTCCTTCAAAAAACACGTGGGTGGAGGGGTAAAGATTGTTCTTTGGAAGACACTGAGTGGAGGGGGGAGTGGTAAGGATTGCCCTATGAAAAACACTGGGGGAGGTGTAAGGATTGTCCTTCGCGAAACACTGGGAACTACACCGGAAAGCCGATAAACAAACGACAATTTTCCTTTCGGCAGGTGCGGTGGTTTACAGCCGTATCTAATCCATTTTAACGTTTATCCCGCTACCACTTCGTAGCGATCGTCTTTGAGGAATGAAGCTAACAGAACAACACTAACAATGGCGGGAAATGTGGCCAATTCTGGCCGCGAGAGCAGGTAAGATACGCGGTTTTGGTTTTAGAAGCAGACAGATTTTGGTCTTCAATCATGCAATGCAAATTGAGGTGGTTGCATTTAATGTAATTTGTGCTTTTGTTCAACATCGATCGATCGCGACATGGATATTTATAATCTGTATTCGTTTTTTGGAAAAGAAGAGCACAAAAATATTAGTAAAGTACGCTAATACTCGAGCACAGTCTACAAAAAAATAGTTCTTTCTGACAAAGAATCGTGCTGAAGCCAGACAGCATGCACGAGTAATCTATCTATTTTCTGGTATGTTTAGTATTAAATTCATTGTTGTTAGGCAATTAGGATCGTTTACGATGACAAGCATCTGCCTTTTAATAGGTTGTTGTTGACAGTAGCCTTCACATGCATTAAAAACTACTCAAGTGATTAACAATTCAATTGTCATAATCAAAATTGACAGATATTTACCAGGAGCCTATTCACGAAGCCATCCTAAACTTTCTAGCTAAGTATTGTTGCTTAACAATAGCCTATTGTTAAGAAACAATGCTTACGATACATCTTAGTTTAGGAGGGTTTTGTGAATCCAGCCCCCGTACCATAACCATCTTGCAGATTTTAAAATCATCGTTCTAATTCAGAGGATGATGGAATGGTCTTTCAAAAAAATACGGGTCTCGTGTCACCTTGTCATTATTAACAGCTCCGCCCCTTGACCTATTAATTAAATTGGACCAATAAGAATTCGCAAGGTCAATTACTTATATCACGTGTACACCACTGAGTTCTCTAAACAACAACAGTACCGTGTCGCTTGAGGCACGATTTCTTCAACTCCAAAAAAAAAAAAGAGGCAGGAAGCCGAAACAGTCCGGCACACTGCGAGTGGTTTTCTGTTCGTGAAATCATGATGCTTAGAGATCGCAAGATCCTCAGTGATTCAAAATAATGTCTGTCTATCAGCACGCTTCTACAGCGAGAAATAAGTCATTTCCTGTCGGGCTTTCGCTCTGTAGATCTCTGATCTGTAGAGTTCCAGAGAGTTTGACACCTCCATAATTTGCGATGCTTTGCTAATAAAGTTTTGCTTTGGCTCTGGATGGACTGAATATGAAATACTGATTTGTGTAGGACGTTGACTTTTCTTGCATATTATTTCAGTCGATTTCAGTATGTTTTGCCGGGCTCGGCATGTGGTTAAAATCTGTTGTTTTCACGGATATCATATTTTTCTTGGGCCAATTTAGCCAGAAACTATGTCATGAACCGTACTGAATCGCGACAACATTCTTTAATGCTAGCAAACTTTCAATAGCTTGTTTGATTGGCAAATTTTTGCATAAACTCATTGAGCAAAAACGTTCCATACCACCAAACAAACCTCAAATCACATGTTTGTTTCGAAAGGCTTGATGAAGTGTGAAAATTTTTCTGCCATGTGTGATGACAACCCCTGCAAACAAGGTCTTGCCTTCCAGTAACTTTTTAACATACAAATCATTTTATGAAAAACAGGTCAAATGACTGTCCTAGCTGGGTTGTAATGCATTTCCAAGGATACATTCTCGTCCCCAGAGGCCACAATCCTTTTGGTCAGCACCAAGAATTGGGCAGAGGTCCCGATTCTTGGTACTGACCAAAAGGATCGTGGCCTCTAGGGACGAGAATGATTTGGATATTAAGATGAATTAATAATATTATTATAATTGACTAATCTTTTTTTTTTATACACTTCATTGATGTAGTGGTGCTGTGGATGAGAAGGTTCTAGCTGATGCTATTAGGATGACAAATATTGCTGTCAACCTCTGTTTTGTCAAACAAGTTCTTTCAAGCACAAGCAAAACTTGAACCTTGGTAAGTTAATTACAACCCTTTTTATCACAGAACATGATCAGTTGACTGTCCAGAGGATAACGAGAGAGAGAAAGAGGGCTATTGTCAAACAACTGGCCAACTTAAAGTGCCTATAACCCCAAAAATTATTTTTGCCCCAAATGAATGTTTATATTATACTAAGCAAAATTCCGTAAAAAATTTTTGTTTTGGTTAAAATGGCAATTTTCTATGGGCCGTCAAAGTGAGGGTTGTTTTCCCCATGGCCGAGTCAAAGGGAGACTGAGACTAGTGACGTCATTCCAGGCCATTGGCGCCAGTTTTGAACTGGAAAGCAGAGGAATTGATCTTGATGGGTATTACAGAATTTTCGTAGAATGTCAATGTAATAACTTTTTCTGGTAACCTGAAATATTTATACGTTTGTTTAATGCATTACGCTACTTTTTACGAGAGCTGTGGAATTGATTCGGACTATGAATTCGCTATGTCTATACGCTTTGTATCGAGCCGAACTCACAGAAATGTCACGCAACCCAAAGACACTTCTACAAACACGAGACTAAAGTAGCTTGAATACTTGAAAAATAATTTCTTACAACTTGTGTTAAAAATATAATATTATGAATTAGGTAGGGAAAGATTATCATGTAAATTGCTTGAGAGACCGTTCCTCGAGCCGAAATAAACACCAGTCCACGCGGTGTCGCTCAACAGGGAAATTATCGAAAATTATGACATTCACACGGCACACGCAGCTGAATTGAATGAACAGAATCGCTTCACAGGTTTTAAACAACGATGGAAAATACTGAATTGGCTTAAGTATTTGCATGGAAGTTCTAGAACGAAAGTCTGGACTCATGTATGAATTATTTGCAGTGGATACTCGTACGGAAGCCGTGCGCTATTCAGACAGTAATCTTCTGAAGCTTCTGTTCGAAGTTACGATTCAATTGGGAATATCTTACTTTGCTTTTAAATGATTTAGCTTAGCAGTTTCATGAAATAATGCTAAAGCCCGAAGATGTCGAATTTTTTCGGTGAGAATCTGTCCTCCTTTGATGTCGCCAGATCAGTAAAGTATATAAACAAATGAAATGTGTCGCCGGATTGTTCGCGTAGTATAAACACTGTATAAACAGACTGAGCAAATTAGTCTGAATTAAATCAGCCGTGCTCACTGTACTAGAATCGCTTAATGCATCTTAACAAAGATAATATTTTGGTTCAGCAAGAATAAATTATTACCTTGAATTCTACGAAAATTCTGGAACCCGAACGAAGCAAATTGAAGTCCTGTCCTTATAAGCTTTATAATAATTTGTACAAAGACAGAAACTCTAATTTCATCTTTAGTCAATCTTCGCTGCAGACTCGCCGATCGATCAACCCAGAAAACTTGACCATGAAATCTTGATCTCTGAAGTGCTAAGAGCAACGGCAACGGCAAAGAACGGCTCGGCTCAATTTTGCACGCATTTCTAGCTCAGAACGAAGACACTGACTCAAGGTTTCGCGAGCGATCGATTGATGGCCTGGAATGACGTCACGAATTGGGCTAGATCCAGTAATTTCAGATGGTTCTGCTACTCGGTCATGTTTTTAAATAGTGCGATTTTCCGAGACTTTGAAAATTCATAAAAAAATCGCGGTTTCAACCAAAAAGATTTTTCTTTTCGGCGTTCTGCTCAGAAAAATGTATAGATTTTTTTAGAACCAAAAAAAGTTTTTGGGGTTATAGGCACTTTAAATATCAGAAGAAGAAAAAGAAAATAATTATTTGTAATGTACAACTTGAAGGCATTCTTTATTTATGTCAAGGTGTTCTAATTGATTGTCATAGCATAAATTTACCGAAAATTAATTAATATTTATTTATATAGGGTCAATGAAAGCATGTACCATGCTCTTGGCTACAGTACCATCATGTATCTTCAAGCTATGATGACATTTGAACCGGTATGTATTCCGAGAACATTTACTGACAGAAGAAATTTAATGAGAATCCAATCTTTAATATTTTTGTTGAGAGCGACTCTCAGTAAATATTGAGCATAATGAGGAGAAGAAGTTGAAAAATAATTTATTTCATTTTTTGCTCATAATATTAAGTAGCTATTAGGTAGAAACCTGATGCAGTTTAATATTTGTTTCTGCCAAAAAGCCCTTTTATTTGTAGAAAAAAAATAAGAAAATTGTTTTCACGTTCAGAGAGGCAAAGTAGCCAAAATTTAAAACTGAAATTCACTACTCAAATATAAACCCTCCTTTCATTCGCAAACCAAAGTAGAAGGTGGATGTGGCTGGGTCATGTTCTCAGAATGGACCATCATGTGAACCCATACATTGTACTTACATGGGTGCCCAAAGGCAGAAGCAGAGAAGCTAGGGGCCGTCCACATGAAACATGGAGGATGGTAGAGTCAGGGATCAATGGGTTTGTAAACCTGGGCAGAGATGGCAGCTGCAGTGGCTGCATGACCAAGCAGCTTGGAGGCAGCAGCTCCAGCAAGCATGCGGCCCAATTTTCTACTGGGAGAGACGGACATTGAAGTAAAATAATTTGCAAACCAAACCACACAGAGAAGTTTGGACAATTTCTATTGAACAGAAAAAATATTTTTATTCACTGGAAGATAATTTCACACCAAATTTAAACTTACAATAACTCAACATACCGTATGTAGTATACACTGTAACTCCAATTTGTTTCAATCCTCATTTAATCACTATTAATATTATAATGATCTATTAAAACATACCTGACAATTGTCTCTTCAATCCAGCATCAAAGTCAGCAATTAAATTATATATATTTATTATCAATAATATTATTGAAATTAGTGCTAATTTTATTTATTATAATTCATTCAGCAATACATTCAACAAGCAAGCAACAGTAACAAAATTGCTTTGGATGTTTGTGAAAGGTAACTGAGTGACGTACTTTACTCTTGATTTAATTTGACCACCTAACAACCCTAATCTAGCTTACCTTACATTACCTTTACTAATACCTTACATTGGTTTTAATTGAATTTCATGAGTCTCACAGACTTGCAGTCTTGTTTTTTGAGCGGTTCTGTATGTCTCGCAGTCTTGATTTTTTGCGAAGCCATCTTGGAGTCTCGATCTTGGTCTCGCAATCTAAAAGGTCAAAAAGTCTTGGGCTCACAGAGAAAAATGCTTAGTGTCGCTGTGTCGTGGTCTTGAAATTACCTTATCGTACCGTACCTTACCGTACCTTCCCTACCCTACCCTACCCTACCCTACCCTACCCTACCCTACCCTACCCTACCCTACTACCCTTTTGTTTGTGTCTATGTTGTACATATTCTTTCTTTAAAAACTTGTTTCATTATTTATCTCCAGGTATAGAAGGAGACATACCTGGACAGAGTCATTCACAAGTTGGATCTGGAATCCTTCTTATGATAATTTGACAGAAGGTATTAATAATTTCTTTAATCCTTAATTTTTCCGGACTCCAAATACAATGTTTCTGTGCCTGCATTTCTATTTAAAGCTGAATTCTGTGATTTTGTTTGTTATTATAGTGGAACGTCATGCAGAGCTGTGCTATGCCGAGTGTTTATTTATGAGGGCTTTGCTGACATTTATTCAGGTAATGAAATACCACGTACTGCATATAATTTCATTCAGAAGCACTTGGCTATTTCTAGTATAAACTGTATGTGGGCTTATTCGAAAAATGGCTGACCAGTTTCATGTATAGTGAGACTAGATAAATAATTATATACTACTTAGTTAATCCTTGTTCAAGTCTGACATTTTAGAAGAGGACTGACTGGCCTTGATCATATTTGCAACATGCCCCTAGTCTCCCTTGCAGCTCTTATTTGGGTCATCACGCAATGCTCGACTCCTGGGAGTCAAGCATTGTGTGACAACCCAAATAATGGCTAATAAAATATAAGGAGACTGACAAGCCCTAGATGGTCAACCATTTTTTTTGCCTTGTTTTAGCCACTGGATCAGGTCTCTGTGACACAGTCTGTCAGCATTTTGGTATGGGTTACCTGTGCACACCTCACCGTGTATGAATTATTTTATCTATTAATTACAGGATGAAAATCTGGTCAGTTTTATTCGAGGAGCTCTCAAAATCAGAAGTGCCTACCAGTCTTACAAGTAAGCAGCAACTCCGGACCTGTTTGTTTTCCAAAGGATTGTTACTACTAGTTGATACGGTATTTACAACGATCCCTGGGATCAGAGAGCAAGCTGGCACTTGACTCCAGTTTCTGTATCATAAACAGCTAGGAGTAGTCTCCTCTAATAAAAGGGATTTTTATACTATTGTGTCAGACCTGAATGTAACCAAACTAATCACATGTAACTAAGGGTCAGTAAAATATAGGTCTGCAATGTGTGCGTGTTTTGGCTGCATGTAGCTCTGTGTATCTGGAGCTTGTTTTCACCAATAAATTTAATAAGAATCCTGCATTAAATAGAAGTCTCAAATCTATGTGGCGACCGTGATGTAAATTCTGATACAAGAAGCTAATTAAAAAATGCTCTCGCTACACAAAAACAATTAAATTTAATACAGTCGAAGCTCCCGTAAGCGGACATCCTCGGGAAGCATAAAAAGTGTCCACAACTGGAGCTGGCTGCTTACAGGAATGTGTAAATTTTTATACAGAGTTTGAATGAGCTAGAGTTCAAACAAGGCAGTTGTAAGTAAGTGTCTGCTCAGAGAGCTTTGACTGCAACTAACATAACACTGCCTTAGTAAAAGTTTCAATAAATATATGACCTATTTAATTGTTTCATAATACTGGATTATGTGTAATAAATTGACTGATACTGTGCAATTTCTTAACTCAGAACTTGCCTTGATATGGTCACACACCAGCCATCTTCCTTACAAAATTCCCCGCAAAGAAAGGACTTTGAAGGAGGTGTCCATCTAGGTATTGGAGGATTCAATTTGGTGAGTCATGATCTATTGTTTTACAGAAATTCTTAGCCTGTGAGCAGCAACTTGTTTGGACTACAAGATAAAGCTGAGCACTTTCTCCTGCATTACACATCTTATTTTGTTCGTTGAGAGCGATAGGGACTATAACTAGGTTATAGTTTGTCACATTTGAACCTAGTTATATGGCTAAGCTTCCACAGACTCTCCTGTAGAGCTCTCAGTGGTAGAGCGTCCGACCGGTGTGCGGAAGGTCATAGGTTCAACTCCTGTTGGGAGAACTCGGAAATTTTTTCCAAGTAGCTTGTGTCACTGACTGATAAAACTCACCATCATTTCTTTCCATATCTTATTCATCTTACAACACTTTTCTAAGGCAGTTCGGGACAACTAATTAACTGTGGTTAATATAAAGAGACTAATTTGTGATGACCAGTATTTTTGGTTCCTTTCAGATGTTGTCGTTACTTCCAGCAAAAATTATCAAGTTGTTAGAGTGGGTTGGTTTTTCAGGAGACAAGGTAATGTGTTTATTATGCAGGCCTAAACAGAAATAACTGACAGGTTCTTCTTCCAGATTAGTTCAATTTCTCAAGAGATTACCGTATTACTATATAATATATAGCATCTTTGCACACATTACGGACCTATCACGCTTATCTAGCGTCTTTGCACGCATTACGGACCTATGGCACTTATCTAGCGTCTTTGCATGCATTGCCGACGTATGATGCTAGATATTACAAACGGGCCAAACGAGGATGAGAGTTGCTGAGAGTTGGTTCTCGTGAGAGTTATCTTCAACTCTCATCGACTATCATCATCTCGGGCCAAACAAGAGCGCGAGAGTTGTCAATGACTCTCAAGAAACACGTGAGGAGGTTCATATGCGATGAGAGCGCATGAGAGTCACTGAGAGTGCATGAGAGTCTCAGGCCAAACAAGAGCCAGGGTTTGAACTCTCATCAACTCTCATCCTCGTTTGTCCCGGGCTTTACAGTAGGGGTGGTGAATGGTCTTTCAAAAATTACAGGTCTTGCAAAATTTTAGTTGAATTTCACAGGTCTCGCAGTCTCGTTTTATGAGCGGTTCTGTATGTCTCGCAGTCTCGTTTTTCGCAAAGGCATTTCAAAGTCTCAATTCGGTCTCGCAATTTAAAAATTCAAAAAGTCTCGGTCTCACAGAGAAAAATGCTAGTCTCGAATTTACCATTCGCCACCCCTTATAGTACATACTAAATTCCAGTTACGCTCTTAGTTTGTAGGTCTGGATCATTTAGACCAGGGCTGCAAGGACCAGAATTTAAGATCACCCATGTGTGCCATGGTACTGTTGGCATATCATAGCGTCATTACTTATTATCTTGGTAAGTATTGTAAAGGCCCTAGAGTAACAAGCAAAATAATCAGTGGGAGCTAGGCATGGAACCCAGTCATCGGGTATGTGTGACTGGGGGTGGGCTGCAATGCGGGAGTAACCTTAAAGGAACGAATTGGAAGGGCAGGCTAGAAGCTACAAGTAAAGAAAATTAAAAAAGAGAAAACTACATGTAACTATGAAATTATTGTTTATGCACAGTGGTGGGGAGACTGAACACACAAATCATTGACGGAAGGTAGAATATTGCGATTGGTTTTTTCCGTCTATTCCTTGCACTCAAATATTCTCATTGATAATAGACTGTTCGCAGCCTCTGTACATGTATTTCCTCAGATCGTTGTAGCCGCAAAAGAGCTGGAACTGAGCGTGAAGCGCAATCATTCGCCCACCCACCCGCTGCCCCCACCCACACCCCCTTGCGTTCCGCGCTTGCTTCCGCTCTCTCGCGCAATCGCTGTTTATAGTGTCGAGAAAATAGAGAGGCTGTGAACAGTCTACATTGATAATGTTATGTGATCATAACTGAAACCAACGTTCTTTCAGGAAATGGCGAAGGAGATGTAATATATGCCGAGGAAATTCTTCAACCACATTTAAAGGCTTTTCCTAAGGTAATTTATGAAATAATTATAAAAGTACATTCACTAAATTAAAGGAGCTTTATCAACGGAGCTATGTCACGATATTTAAGTCATTTTTGCGAAGTGCAAAATCACCTTAAAATTGAAGAAAGCCTCAAAATAATAGTTTACTAAGGTACAAAAACACCAAAGAGATGATAATGAACCAAACAGGAACAAGGATGGTTGAGGATGTTGAAGATTATTAAAGATGGATTGCGAACGGCGAACTTGAAAAAATTAGCCAATTTTTTCAAGATGCGCCATTCGTGACGTAGCTCCATTAAACTGGCCGTAGTTTACTGCTCCTTTCGATGTCATGGGAGGTATTCTTCAAGGAACACTGAAGGAAGGAAATTGTAAGTGGTTTTCTATTTCCCAGTAATGCTTGACGAAGATTAAATAATAACACGCGAACTTTGAAGTTCAAAACCCAACTAACGATTGCGTTTTTCACTGCCGTCAATCAATAATTACCATGACAACCAATATCCTGCATGCAGACCTCTCCTAGAAAAACAAGGAAATAGGAGACGTCTGCATACAGGCTAACAACGAACGGACGCTTAAAAAAAAGAAACAAACAAAATGAAACAACTCATTTGAACCCGTTGAAGTGAACGTCTGTTTCCTGAAACGTCTGTTAAGATGATTGACAGCAGCGAAAAATGCAACAGTTGATTGAGAAGAGTTTGCATGTTACATTGAAAAGTACAGTAAGTATGCCCTTTTTTATTTGTGCTAAGTTGCCAGACTGCCTTCTGTGGCACTGATTTCCACCCCCCCTCCCCTCCCCCAAGCCCGACAACAACACCCCACTCCTTTGGCCAGTCAGTGCTCTTGGCTTGAATCCCATTCTGATGACGTGCATCTATGTAGTGTCTCTGATTGGCTGTTACTCTTACATAAAAAATCATAACCTAACAACAACCAATCAGAGACACTACACGGTCATCGTACACTACGTCATCAGTATGGAATCTCAGGTCTCTCTCGTGGCAGTCTCCTTTGCAGCTGTTATTTGGGGCGTCACGCAACGCCAACCTCGATCCCAGGCTCTCTCCTCAACGACAAGGGAAGAAAAGGAGAGAGAGAGCTTGGGATCGAGGTTGACCCAACGCTTCTCCTTTTTGGGGGAGACTCCTCAACGACAAGGGAGGAAAAGGAGAGAGAGAGCTTGGGATCGAGGTTGACCCAACGCTTCTCCTTTTTGGGGGAGAAGCGTTGCGTGACGACACAAATAACGGCTGCAAAGGAGACTACTCTCGTGAGAGATGGACTGAGCGTGCTAAAAAATGCATTTTCTATACTAAGGATAAATTTGTTTTCAATTCAGGGAGCGATATTTTTGTATTACGCTGGTCGTATCAAACACGTTCAAGGAAAACTGGATGAGGTTAGTATTCATTCCAAGCAATTTGAAAAATAAGCTTGGAATCTCGAGTGTAACACTTTTGTGCGGGAGTACATGATAGGGAAACTTGGGGAGGGGGCAGGGTGTTCCCACTGATAATAGTTAGCCAAGATTTCTGTATGTGAAATTACTGTTAAAGTGTTGAGTGGAAAGAACCTCCCTCTTGCCATTCCCTTCTCGTTTTGGCCTGAAAAACACGGTGGCCCAATGGTTAGCCTGTTGGACTCCAGATCGAGCGGTCCGGGTTCGAACGCTGGCCTGGGTCAGTGTGTTGTGTTCTTGGACAAGACGCTTTACTCTCACAGTGCCTCTCTCCACCCAGTAGTATAAATGGGAACCGGCGACAAAATTCTGGGGGGTAACCTGCGATGGACTTGCATCCCATCCAGGGATAGAAACCGGGATAAGTTCGGGCAGTTGTGGGCCACTAGGCTCGTGAAGACTTAAGGCCCGGTCAAACGGTCACAACATTTGTCACAATATTCTCACAACATTTGTTTGTGACATGTTGTGACCATGCCGGTCAAACGGCCACAACAACCTCGCAACATTTCAAGAACAAAAGAAATGTTGTGACGATGTTGAGACAAAGTTTAAATGAATTCTAACTCTTCACAACATCTCACAACATTGTTGTGAGGGGTGGTCAGACGGTCACAACATCGGCTCACAACAAATGTTGTGAGAATGTTGTGACAAATGTTGTGACCGTTTGACCGGGCCTTAAATCTTTTTTACCTCATTTGGACTAAATAGGGACGTACCGCCGAACAGGGTATGGTTTTCAGGGTCTTTCATCTTTATAAATGACCAGGGTATACGCTACTTAGCGTCTTAAACAAAGTATCTGTCTGGAGATGTTTCGCTGGAAATAACAGTGTGTGTATAGTCATTGTCAGAAGTCAAATTACGTTAGTTTGTGATTGAAGTTCGCTTATGAATTTGTTTGATACCAGAGTTATTTGAAATTGTATCATGTTAATATGTCTTATTAGACTAGATGACCGTCAGTGACAAGGGGTTTGGTGATTTATAACTGAAACAGAACGACACGATTACAATTTAAAGGAGCTATGTCACAATATTTTAAGTTGTTTTTGCGAAGTGCAAAATCACCTTCAAACTGAAGAAAGCCTCAAAATAAAAGTTTACTAAGGTAGAAAAACACCAAAGAGGTAATGATAACCAAACAGGAACAAGGATGGTTGAGGATGGAGAAGATAAAGACGGATTGCGAATGGTGAACATGATAAAAATTGGCCAATTTTTTCAAGATGCGCCAACCATGACGTAGCTCCTTGAAAACAGCATGTGATACCGACTTGGATTGTCCTCTTAAACAGGGTTACAAAATAAGGCGTATTGTCTTAAAGTGCCTATGAAATGAAATTTTTTTCTTTCGGTATGGATAGTTTATCATCTTAATACAACTGAAATGGATATTAAATAAATTTTCAAAACGTCAGAGCCTAAAGATGTGATGGTTGGCTAAAAAAGTGGTTACATTTCTTTTTGGGGGCGAGTTTGTACACCTTGTGACCTAGAAACGTTTGTACTCTCGCATTTCACGTAAAATTGATCAATAAGTGTATATTGAAAACTGCTATATTTCTTGTAATCTGCTGGAGACAATTTGGTACATTTCAGCGGCGGAATTAGAACGGACTTCCATTTGTTCCAATGTTTTGTCGCATATGTCTTTACCCTGCGTTCCTCGCTAAGGAAAAAAACCCAGGGTACAAAATGAATGGATTTTGTCTTAAACAGGGTCAGGTTTGAAGACCTTAACGGCGGCACCCAGTGACCCCACCCCAGTGACCCCACCCAAGCTTGTGCCCTAGGAGACTTTGCCGCGGGTTTTATATTTAGTAAATTACACTGACAGCTCTCTGTTAAACAAATTCTGTTGTGTTTTCTGTAACAGGCCGTCAAGAGCTACAACGACTCGATTACTGTACAGTCTGAATGGAAACAGTTTCACCACATTTGTTACTGGGAGCTGATGTGGTGCTATACGTAAGTTCATCGTTACACTAGAATCTCTAGCTTCCTTCACAGCCGTTTATATTTGGGTATTTGAGTCGTCACGCAACGCCTCTCTGTTGCGTGACGACCCAAATAACGGCTGTGAAGGAAACTAGAGAATATCTAGCTTCCTTCGCGAATGTTTGTGCTAAGACCGGATGAAAGCGAACGAGAGTTCAAACTTTCTTTCGCGTTTGTACTACCTTAATAGGAGTGTTCACTGTTTACAAACATTACGTCAAATTTGTTTTGTTATTCAAGTTTGCCAATAACTCTTTGTTTCAACAGCCAATAGTTCTCTGGTTGGCACATTAATAACAATAGGTGACGTAATGAGAAATATCGCTAATTGTCATGCGCTCTTATTGACTCTCGTCTCATCAAATTTGAATCTGCTCAAATTTTTTTTGAGAGTCGACGAGAGTTTTCGTTCGTTTGACTGGCAGATATTGTCAACTCTCGCGTACTGTCAGCCCTTTTCCCGCGCGCTAGTCTGATGAACAAGTGCTAGCAGAAGCTTATCACCTCTTCTGGTGCTAGCCTTCAATCAGGCTTTCTTGTTTGCGATAATTCGCCCGCGCAAGTTTCGAGCCGGTGAGAGGATTGGGGCAGAAAAAGAGAGCCTGCACGTGAGCCATGAATTCTGAATGGAGCATTCTGATTGGTCAAAAATGACAGATCAATAATTTGTTTTGTTCAAGTCAATGTCAAGTAGCGTTTCGCAAGCTTTCAATCAATTCTGAACCTATGTTACAACTCAAGAGCAGTGAATTGTTTTATTGAAGGGAGCAACGTTTTCACTTTCGTGCCGACTGGCTACGGGAAATGCCGGCTCGTAACTCGCACCTTCGTCGCTCGCGCGAAACCAAAACAAGAGAGCTATGAATTCCGTCTCCGAGACGGGACTGAGCAAGCCCGCAACTTTCGTCCGTAAGTTGCTAAGCAACATGACGTATCCTCATTGCGCTATGCTGGCGTGACAATTTTCGGAGTACTCGTGAGTACTTGCGCTGTTTCTTGATTGGATAATAAGAATCGGAAACTTCGCCTCAAGATTTGCCAAAAATGGCACTTGTTCCCCGGCAGGATAGTCAATGAGAATTAAGAAAACTCTCGTCCCCTTCCTTAGGGCAATGAACCGTTTACATTGAATTACACCATCCATGTTCTTAAAGTTTCCCTGTTGTGTTAAACTGTTGATTTTCAAGTTCACAGACCTGAAAACCGTGAACTACATGTATGTACAATATTATATGAAGCATTACACCACCTTTTTCACAGTTTCACTGTTATATTGAATGTTAATATTGTAAGTTTACAAATCTGTAAAACATTGAATTGTGTAGAATGTGTGCAGTACTACATTAATTAAGTCTTAGACTACAACTATTTTTCACAGTTTCCAAACTCATTGGTCGTGAAAGTTACTTAGTTCATCTATTATTTTGTTTTTTACAAACTAAAATATTAATCCATTATACTGTTCTGATTTAAGAAACATTGTTACAATAATATTGAAATGAAACAGACTCATTTTATTTAGCTTTTGAAGAACTACACAGACCACAATGCTATGTTGTTATTTTTTCTCAGTAAAATACTTCTTGGAATCTCCCGGAAACAACAATTTCCACTTGGGCATAAATTCTTCAGATTCTTATCGGTCATCAGTTTCTGTTATTCTCTTTTACTACACTTATGCTACACCCAATTCATAAACTGGTTAGATTCCTACATAATTTTTACTACATTAATGTAGCACCCCTACCAGAACTACCCATGCTTAACCCAATAATTATCCTGAAAGTCACCTCGGTACACAATTAACTGCACTCGAATTACATCATCTAGCCTAATTTGTCAATTTAACAAGGAATATGTGAATATGTGAAGTCCTAATTAATCCTCCTATAAACTGAAAATGCCCTTCGCATACACTCTAATCAGTCTGATTACTACGAGTAATTAATCAAATGCCTTAAATCCTATTCTTGCGTTGAAAAAATGGCCCGTTAAAAAGGGCAAATATCCGTGGTAACTAGCTTGCATACAGCTCTAGAAGGTTTGTACAACTCGACGTTAAAAAAAATCACTGAAACCTCTTGTTTATACGGTTAAGCCTGGTTTCCATATGATCGCAACGGTCATAGTCGCAACGATCACAAGAGTGGTTTCCATATGATCGCAACGATCGCTGCAATCGTTGTGACTGCGATCGTTGCGATCATATGGAAACCAGCCTTTAGTATCAAGGGACTTTGCAATAATTATCAAGGGACTTTGCAATAATTATCAGGAGGGGGGGGGGGGGGGGGGGGTTGGAAAATGGGCTTCATGTAGGACAATATTAGGTAATACCCCCCTCCTAAAGAGTGAATTTAGTTAATTGGCCCCCCTCTAATCAGTCAGAAATTATGTTACGACCCCCCCCCCCCCCCCCCCCAACAGTATACACACAACTTTATACAAAGTACCCTGCCATTTTCTCTACATGCACCTGTGGATTAAAATTTTATAACAGAAAGAAGGAGCCTGCTACTACATGTTTAATGGTGTGGACATCCGCGTCTGGAGCAAACACCACCTCCGTATAGCAATGTACAACAGAGCCAATAGCAGAAGGAAAAGAGCATGTGTGTGTTATTTCGGTCCCCACATTATAAATATAGGTATGGATTTCGCTCAATGTAAATATGTACTTGAATATTAAAATGTTAATCCCCCCCTTCTATTGAGTGACTTATTTTACCTTGAGCCCCCCCTATCCTTGCTTTGATTTTACTTATTAATGGATTTTTATTTCTTATGGTAATAATTTTTTTTATAATATATATTTTTTAATTGATTTTTGTTTACTGCCCCCCCCCCCCGCCTCTGTTTTTCCAACCCGCCCCTCCCCCCCCCGCCCGTACCCCCCCCCTCCTGGTAATTATTGCACAGTCCCTAAGTGAAACCATTCTAGCGTATAAAACACTAATTGAAGGGCTGAGGGGCATAACCAGCCTATATTGACTTTTAGGACCTTTTTTATTTCCCCTAAGATTTGCCTTGTTTTTGGAATGTGACCTAAAAATTAGTTACTCAAACATTTACCCGTTATTTTTTTCGCTAGTTTCTCCTTCGATTTTCAGAGAAATAGAAATAACGTGTTTGACAAAACATTCAATTTTACGGCGGTTACGCTTTGTAAAGAAACCCCTTTGTTTCTTTGAAACAATGCAGATCAGTCAAACGGTAAAATGCCCGTCGTTACAGGGATTTTCTATTTACGTTACGTTGTTTTCAGCGCACTCTCCCTCCCCCCCCCCCCAAATCAATGTTGCGCGTCATTTGCAGGACAAGACCTTATTTTCACAGGATTGAACTGCTAGGCTCAAACAGTGATAGGGGGATGGGGGGACTGTAACAACAGTGTTTTTACTTCACGGTGTGAGTTTCTTTTGTCAGCATCAGTTAGGTCAGCGTAAAACGTATCAATTCTTATTTAGTTTCTATCTCCATCTGCCGCTGCAACAACCTAAATATTTTGATAAACTCACAACGCTGAAAGGGGCAGTGATTTCATTAGTAAATCCATTGTAACAACTGCCATTTTACCGGTTTCACTGATGATCTTCATTGTTCAAAGAAACAAAGGGTTTTTTAACAAAGTGTTACCGCCATTAAAACGAATGTCTGTCAACACGTTATTTCTCGAAAACGAAGGGAGAAACTAGCGAAAAAAATAACGGGGCAAATGTTTGGTAACTAATTTTTAGCGTCACATTCCAAAAACGCCGGCAAATCTTAGGGGAAAAAAAAAAGGTCCTAAAAATCAATATGAAGGCTGGTTATGCCATCAGCCCTTCAATGGTGACACAATCAATCAAAAAATAATTAAAAAAAAAACGAACAAAATGAGCTGACAAATCTCTAAACATCGGTCTTCGGAGAATCAGTAACCTACAGTGGGAATCCCGTTTTCTCACAAAAACAATTTCGTTTCCTCTTGGAGGGTTCGACGAAATCGGGAGTCCACCGTATGTTACAAAATGGGCTATGACTATCATATCTGTATCCAAGTAGACACCGCCAGTTTTTCTTCCTACTTGTGCTTGCGTTGTTGCGCACGGTACTTCTCTGTCGCTCTTGTCGTTTGCCCCTCAACTACTGCAACAACAATAATTGCTCCGCAGATACCAACTATACCAGCTATACCAAGTGCCACCCAGCCGACAGGAGTACTTAAAGTAAAACCCACAGTTGTGGCACCAGCCGCGGCGGTGAATGCAATTGTTGTACCGGACATTGCCCTAGTAAAGTAAGAGAAATTGTCTTCTTTAATCGGTACTGGCGACGTGGAGATTATTTTCTAGTGGTGTTCGACCTGATATCTTTAGACTACGAGCAGTCCCTCTTTCTATAGTTCGCCGAGCGAGCGGAAAAAATGGCCGTGCGAATGATTTCGCGCCGCCATTTTATTTCCTCTCGCTATATTTCGACAAAGGAAAGAGGGACTGCTCTTAGTCTGCCTATCATTGGCGTATTTTAGTACCTTGTAATTGCAGTATGATATCCTCGAAATGCGTTCATTTTTTTGCGGCCAGTGTACGTCTTTTAAAAAGTTGAATTTATTAACATAAATGGTCTAAGACTATCATATCTGTATCCAAGTAGCCCTGCATGAGTAGCCAAAGAAAGCGCAGTTTAGGCGCCGCGAAGTGTTCCACATACATTTTGCTTGCTATTGCGTAGGAATATGACAAATTTAAAACAAAAAGAAAGGTGATAAATTCAATTATGTTGAGCGAATTTTGTACAACGAACAGAATAATCTGGTTATGCTTCGTTGTGTATGCGCTCTCACCTTTGTTTATATCAGGGAATGACTCTCACTTCGTGTTGCTCGATCTCCTTTTCTTGAAGCTGAACTCTGAAACTGAAACTAAAGTTTAGTGTCTACAAAAATGATTTCCATGGTTATTTGTTTAAATAGGAAAAAGCCACTGTTTCACTGTAGTCTACTAGCTTCTCAGCCGTAGCGTGTCTCCTAATTTTCCTGGAGGGGGGAGATGACGGATGAGGGGAGGAGGCTACGCAGCCGTTGTTTGTGTTGTAACGCAACGCTTCTCCCTTCTCCTTGATGGAGACTACTGTTTCACGTCTTTAGCTTTCCATCGGAAATAATATCAGTAAAATTAATAACCTTCGGTTTCTGTGTTTCGTTAAAGAAAGAAAAAGAAAAACAGCTGTTTCGTTGTTTCGTGATTTAGCACTGTCCGCAAAAAATGGCCGTGCGAATGATTTCATGCAGCCATTTTATTTCCTCTCGCTATATTTCGCTTCTCACTCAACGGACAAAGGACTGTGTCTATCATTAGACTACGAGCAGTCCCTCTTTCCCAGCTTAGTCCGTCGAGCGAGAGCGATAAAAATTCGCGATCGGAAAATGGCCGCGCGAAAAACTGGGGGCGACCTAAGCGCTAACCTGCGATCAGGCGTTCTTTTCCTTTTCTTCGTTAGCTAAGCGCGCGACAATAGGGACGTTAATCTCGTACCCAGATGTTCTCACTCTACGGGAGAGTACATCTGGTAAAGTCGGTTGCGTTCTCCACTCTGATTGGATTGAAAGGAAAATTTCAGAGTTCGCGCGCGTTGTGACAAGATCAGCATGCGCTAACGGTACGGTGATCTTTCACGGGAATTTCTTTTCATATGTACCGAGCTAACTTGGCAATTTCTCAGGACAATGGTTAATTCTTAGTAAAATATAGATTTTTTAAATAGATAGTTATTGTTTCTGGTGATTCTGGGAGTTTGAAGAAGTTTTTGAAAAGAAAATCTTTGTACAGCTGACGCATACAAGTAGCGCGTACGCGTGATACAGCGCGCGCACTTACACCGAGTCGGCGATTTCAGTTGTCAACAAATCTTGACCGAGGTCTTTTCCATGATCTTTTGCGCTGAGATGTAGCGCAGTCTGAGGGGATACAACTCAACAACCTGAGTAGATTATCTACGTTTGTAAATACCGTATCTTATCGAAGACGCGAAGCTTTTCTTGTTAGCCATGCTGGCAGCGAGCCCGCCAGATTCACAAAATATTCAAAAAAGCATGCGCACGCAGTAAGTCACATTCCTGACACATGATTGCGCCATCAAAACAGGCAGGTACAAAAGTCGGACCGGATCAGTCGGATCGGACCGGACCGGATCAACTCGGATCGCCAGTCCGGGTCGGATCAATTCGGATCGACTCGGACTAGACTAAAAATGAAAACAATCTACTCGGACTGGACTAAAATGAAATTCGTAACATGTTAGACATAGAAAAAAGATACCTCTCTTCATTTAAAGGTGTTAGCCACCTAAACGTTCGCCTAGATCACCGTCAGATCGCGGCAATCCCGGGCGGCAATGAATCCGCCATTTTGTTTTTCTAGTGCCAGGTCCTCCCGGGATGACGTCATCAGATGAAGCCTGGGAACTCTAGGCAAGATTTCAATCCCTTCCTTCGAAAATCCCTTCAAAGGATGCCCTGAAGTGGGGGTATAAATCCCATTTCCCAGCCCAATTGTTGCCCAAATCCCAGTCTCCCAGCCTAATGCTTGTCCAAATCCATTCCCAGCAGCAAAATTGAAAAGAAACACTTGTATTACATTTCCATCTTGCAGAAAAGAGTGCCTTGCGCTGCCGGGGAAGCTCATAATACAGTAGAACCCTGCTAACTCGAACTCGGTTAACTTGAACTCCCCGCTATCTCGAACTCAAACCCATTCCCTTTGCCCTTGTTTTTCAGTCATTTACTATCGGCTAACTCGAACTCCCGCTATCTCGAACTATGTTTTGTTTTGTTCGAGTTAGCGTGGTTCTACTGTGAGCTTATCAGGCGCGGATCCAGGAAAAAAACTTGACCGGTTTACTAGAGTCTGAGCGCCGAATCTATGGAAGTCCGGAGGCATGTTTCCCCGCAAACGTTTTTAGATTTCCACTCTCTAAAATTACATTAACCGCTATTTTTAGTCATCTGGCTCCATGTGCGAGCAGACGAGCGGATAAGTTCGCGATCCGGGAGGACCTTGCACTAGAAAAAACAAAATGGCGGCTTGATTGCCGCGATCTGACGGCAATCTGACGGTGATCTGGGTGAACTTTTAGGTAGCTAACACCTTTAAATGAAGAGAGGTATCTTTTTTCTATGTCTAACATGTTACGAATTTCATTTTAGTCCAGTCCGAGTAGATTGTTTTCATTTTTAGTCTAGTCCGAGTCGATCCGAGTTGATCCGACCCGGACTGGCGATCCGAGTTGATCCGGTCCGATCCGGTCCGGTCCGACTGATCCGGTCCGACTTTTGTACCTGCCTCATCAAAACGGATTTTACCAGATGTTCTCTCCCGAGGGTTGAGAAAATCTGGGTACGAGATTATAGGGACGTTTGAATTATGCGTTGCTCTCACTACGCAAAAATCTGATTGGCTATTGATCGTAGATCTGTCAACAAGCGGTGGGCCGGGCAGGAAGAAGAAAGAAAGGGGCATGATACTGTCATGGATGACACGCTCCAGGAATGTTTATCTCGATTTCCGAGAATTCAATCGTTGAAATCAGAGCAGATCGAAGCGCTTGAAGCTCTTATCGTGGGATGTGATGTCCTCGCTATTTTGCCAACTGGGTTCGGAAAGAGCCTAATCTATCAAGTGTTTTACCTAGGAAAACTATCGTTGAACCTAAAAGCGAGTGTTCTTGTGTGTGACAGGCCTAACACGACTCCCACAGTTCGTGACATTCGCCGTTCTCTATTGAATGTAGTTTGCTTCAATATATCTTAAATTATGAGGAGGATTTTCAAGTAGAATAGAGCCTTCGACTGTGTTTTCTAGCAAATTATAAGAGGTCGTCTTTGTTTTCCTGTCGGGCTTTCGCGCGCCCTGTAGAGCTAGACATGACCTTTGTAATCTGCCGTGTTTTGCTAATTTAGTTTCGCTTTGGCTCATCTCAGCTCTTCGTGCGCGAAAATAGCGTTCGCTACCGGCTTCCAATTTTTGTTGCTAATGTTCTTGACCATATTAGCCAATACGGCATCTGGCAAGGAACGAAAGGAAGTCGGCAGAACAACTTTCATTTGTGGTTTCTCTACACTTTTGATGGTCATCAGGTTTCCCATTCTCTGCAGGGCTCTCTGTAAGCTTTTCGGGGGAATTAATTCTGCTTGACTTTCCAGAAGTAGCGGAATGTGGCGATCGAGAAAGCCGTTTAAATCGCTCCACTGCAATCGGCGAACATTGCATCTGTATCTGTAGCGAGTTCGTGAAATCTTGCGCTACAAGTCCAGACCTCAAAAACCTCATCAATTCGGCGGCGTGCCGAATTTTGGTTGCACATTTTGCACAGACACGATTCGAAGAAGAATCGTTGTTCTCGCACGAGAAACCAAGTTCAACAACCAAATCGACGAGCGGACATTTTTCCCCCCGGGATTTTTCCACTCCTGCTCGTTTTGAACTTCGAATATGTTCTCCGTTGAAACTCGGTTTTTACTGAAGTCTCCGTAATAACTTTTGAAATTACACCTACAGATTCACGGCAAAAATCGTTCGCGCGGCCATTTTCCGATCGCGAATTTGTATCGCTCTCGCTCGACGGACTAAGCTGGGAAAGAGGGACTGCTCGTAGTCTAGTCTATCATTGGCGTATTTTAGTACCTTGTACAGTCAACTCTCACCTTGCGGACACCCCGTTATTATTGGCACCCGCTATTACGGATAAAATCCAGCCCCAGCAGCCCCCCGCCCGGGCCCCCCGTTGAAAGCTACAGAGGTTTGACTGAAAATGACTCCCGCTATTGACTTCCGATAAAGCAGACACTTCTCATATCACACATTTATAGTCCATTGTTCGTGTTATGGGTCACACTTGCGGAATATTTATTTTAGCATTGATTTCTTGGTTCAGGACTTTGCTTTTTCACTTTGCTTGCGCCTTTTCCTCCCAGACTCTGATTATTTAATGGCGCTTTTTTTTTCTCACAGCCCGCTATTGCAGGCTTTCGCTATTTCGGCCTCCGAAACTACGTCCCGAGGTTGTCCGATATATAACGAGAGTTGACTCTGCAACATGATATCCTCGAAATGCGTTCGTGATTTAATTTTTTCCTGTATGTTTGTTATTCACTCTTTTCCCCTGCTAGCAGAGTCTCCTTTCCCTCAAAATAACGGAAAAGGAGACTCTGCTAGCAGGGAATCACTCTTCTTGCCGTGTACGTCTTTAAGAACGTTAATTAACATAAATGGGCTAAGACTATAATAATTCCTTCGCTTCCGGCAAGCTCGACCAAGCGAGGAAAAGATCAAAGTGTTCCACATATACCCGGGGGGGGGGGGGGGGGGGGTACTCAAAAAAGTTTTATACGGGGAGGCTCCGCCCAGAGGTCCAACCCCTTACCCTTTCATATAACATTTTTCACAGAAAAGGTACCCCTTTCATATACCTTCCATAGAAAATGGTACCCCTTTCATATACCTTCCACAGAAAAGGTACCCCTTTCATATACCTTCCATAGAAATTATGAAAATGGTACCCCTTTCACATACCTACAGTAGAAGCACTGCATCCCTTTTCTATATCTTTGTAATGAACTTAATGAACAACATATATCACCAGAAATCATCAAGCATTACGGTAGAGAAGTTAACCAAACAATAATTTCATTTACTCGTGAAATCCCTACCCTTTCATATACTTCAACTCGGGAAATCCCTACCCTTTCACATACCTCGAGCCTAAAAAAGGACCCCTTTCGGGCGGAGCCTCCCCGTATAGTCCATTATAGGGAGTACCCCCCCCCCCCCCCCCGGGACATATACATTTTGCTTGGAACTTGCGTAGGCATATGACAAATTTAAGAAAGGTGACAAATTCAATTCTGCTGAGTGAATTTTGTACAGCAAAGCAGAAGAATCTGTTGCGTATGCTCTCAGCTCACCTTTGTTTATATCAGGCTCTCGCTTGTTGCTTGATCTCCTTTTCTTGAAGCTCACCGACTTTGATCTGAAACTGAAACTAGAGTTTATATATATATATAGTGTCTACAAAACTGATTTCCATGGTTCTTTGTTCAAAAACAGATCACATACATGTTAACGAACAAGCAGAATACCTTGCTTCTTTGCTTGCTTGCTTACTTCCTTACGCTAAGCAAAAAAAAAACAGGTCTGCAGGCAGGCTAACTTCTTTGCTGAACAACTTTCGTTTTGGGGCGCGTGGGCGTTGTGATGAGCACTCAGCGACACCGCGGAAAAACATCTGCGCATGTGCAGAAATTTAGCAAGATTATAAGGCACTGACTGGAAATGTGAACATTTTGGCAAAGTTTAAGGAAACCCCTGAAAATTTAAGGTTAAGATTCATACTACAGGTACATTGTTTTATGTTCTGTTAACTCTCAATTTCCAGTTTCGTAATTTTTCTTCCAGTTTTTGCTATAAGCATCGGAAGCCTGCTCGTTTGGGCTGCTCGATAATTCTGTTTATATCAATGGAACAGTCTTCACGCGCACAAGTGGATCGCGATCATTTTGCTCATTTTTAAGAAATCCCTAAGATATCTTTTGCTAATATCGAAACTGAAGGTACATCTTATTATGATGGTCTAAACACTAGTTTATATCTTGCCGATCTTTCTTCTTCTTTGTACTATAAGTCTCGAAAGCCGTTGCAAAACAGCCGAGTCGCGTCGAATTGTAGGCTTTAATATTTATATTTTGACAGAGCTACATGTAATAGCACAGGAGATGGCCCACATTTTGCTTAAATTAAGGTGGCATCGTTGTATTTAAGGCTAACATTGATACCACAGGTACATCATTTCTACTGTCATAGTTTTTCTTCTCTGACTTTTTTCTATAAAACATTGAAAGCTTACCTGTTGAGAATGGTACTGTGTGATCTTCCAGCAGAGGATCATCAACACGTTAGCTCAACACTTTTACTAATTTTTAAGGAAAATTCACTGTGTATCCAACGTGCAGGCATATTGTAACATGTTTCCCTATAAAATACGAGTTTATAGTACTCTGTTGATCTTTCTTTTTCGTTGTACTAGGGCTTTCATATCACAAGTATATAATTTGCCAATATAGTATAAAGACTAGTTGCAAGAATATGTTTTCTTAATAAAATTGTACTGCATACAAGAACTTCACTAATGCTGCTCTTAACGATTAGTATCCTGTTCACTTGTACTTACTTTGTTAGATGACATGGAATAATTAAAAATTCCTTATTGAAACTATAAAAGCTTGATAATCATTTGGGAGCAGGGAGCATTCATCTGTAGCTGGGAATGTTCAAAGAAATGTTGTTTTCCTCAGGGATGACTGATTTAATTCAATTTGAATGCAGAGTGAGCCAATTTAATTGAACATAACTTAACATCAATGAAGGAGAATCTCCTCACTCTCAGGGAAAAAACTAACTTCATTTTGGCTGACTACAGTCATTTTAATTTTTATGAAATACATGGTTAGTCTTGCATCTCATGATTTGTTAAATATCAATACCAGGTAATAACAAATGGTCATCTTTCAACAGCTGTAAATTACAGATCAGCTAGTGTAATAATTATTGTTGCTTCATGGTAACTTACAAACTATTAAGCCACTGATTCATTAGGCCAGTCTGTCAATGTTCCTCATAGAGTTGAGTAATACCAATGTTTACTTGATACAATCCATACAAATATATACCCCTATATTGTTGACACATTCAGTTCTGTTATTTCCTAAATTAGTGACTACAATAGTTGCATAACCAAACTGCACTCATAGTTTTTGTAGCCAAGCTTAATTCATGTTATTTTCACTAAGAGACAGTAGAGAGAACAAGACTACTATAAATGTGCAATTTTTTGTTGTTGATCTGTTCAGTTAAATAAAGAGCACCTTCAAAAGTGGAAGAGTAGGGTATCCTGAAAATAATGCTCACATTAATCCCACTACCCCCCCCCCCACCCCTCCCCTCCCAAACAAACAAAAAATTACACCCTTTCTATGGTTGTTCCAACTTAAAAGAATATATAAACTAAAATTCAAGCAAAGTCCTTTCTTCTTTGCCTTAGTCAGGACCAGCAAAAAACAACACTTGAGTCTTTGTAATGAATTTATACCTACATGTAGCTATATCATATCTTGTTGAAACACCCTAATCACCTCTCAATGTTTGACTTATCTCATGTGGTGTGGCTTTCTTGCAACCAACATTGGGAAGGGGGATAACAATGGTGAACTCTTTTAACAATAATTCCTCGCGAAGCGAGGCCGAAGGCCTCGCGTAGCGGGGTTTATAATTCTGTCCCCAAAGAGCTCACGCGAGAGCAATTCTCGTGTGGCCTTTACGATCATATTTATTTATTTATTTATTTGTTTGTTTGTGGAGTTGGGGGATGTCATGACGTCACACGCGCTCGTGGCCTAATGGCTTAAGGCGCTAACTTTTAAATCTGATCTTCGGGATTGAGGGCGAAAGTTCAAATCCTACTATGGTCCTTCTTTTTTTTTTTTTTCGGTTCGAATCCAGGCCGTTTTTTTTTAACCCCCTTTTCTTTGCTTAATAACATTGATTTCGACGTAATCTTTGTACACGTAAATGTAGAAACAGGAACGGCTGCTGAAAAAAAAAGAATAACAATTTTTACTCCAAGTTTGTTTATCGAACGAATTTATATACGCCGGTCATTTGTGAAAAAAAACCCCGGCTTTATTAAATCCGTTATCAACAACAGGAAAAGGAAAGACGACTCAGGAATGTCTCAAAGTGCGATCAACATATGACTTAGTTTTCATTGTAGACGCGAAGACTTGTGTCTGAAAATAATTCGCCGATCCGATATTGCGAAGAAGATTTTACCTACAAAAGCGAGGTGGTTTCAGATCATTCGGACGGAAAAGTGGGGAAAACAGTACAATTTATTACAGATATCGAGAGACGAGCGAACTCCAGTCGAAACCAAAATCCGGTAGCATAGCAAAAACACGGCGTTCGTCCGGCGATTCTCAGAAACCTTGCAGCGATTCTTGGAAACCTTGCAGATCAAATCGCAGGCGTGCCCGTTACTAGGCAACAAAAGCTTCGCGAGGGCCTGCGAGTCACGTATTACTAGTATTGTTACTTATTGTGATGGGGCCTGTAGATAAGACTGCAAGCTCAAGGTTTCTATCAACTGATAGATGGCAGGGGACAAAGCTCTGAGTTAACTATCAATTGATAGAAACTTAGGGCGAGTAGTATGGAGACGGATGGCTGCTAATAAAATTTGCAGATTTTTATACTGAAATTATTTTTAAAATGATGTAAAATTGAATGTAATCACAAAATATACCTTTCAAAATAACATGAAAAATGAAAAAGGTAATTTCAATCAAACTAAAATTAAGTCAAACCGAAATCAGATTGGAATGAAATGAAAATAAATGTTTCATTTGGGCAGAGTGCTGCCACTGGAAGTATGCCTAGAGTATTTTGATTTTTGGTACAAAATGAGGCAAAAAAATAATAACAAAAAATTAAACCAGAGTAGCCAAGGGGGAAAGAAGGGAGGGAGCTCTCTCTCCTCCACAGAAGAAATCTTCCCATGCACGATTACAACAGAAGCCTCTGCAGAGGAGGGAAGGGAGTGAAAACAATGTTTACAATAGTCAATATATAGAAATACACTTGCTTGGATTAATGTGACAAAACAGGAGTTATTAAATACATTCAAGAAGAGAGAAAGATCTTCCATATCAAGAATACATGTAAGTGCAAAAGTGTAATTCCTCGCGAAGCGAGGCCGAAGGCCTCGCGTAGCGGGGTTTATAATTCTGTCCCCCAAGAGCTGACGCGAGAGCAATTCTCGTGTGGCCTTTACGGTCATATTTATTTATTTATTTATTTATTTAATTGTTTGTTTGTGGAGTTGGGGGATGACATGACGTCACACGGCGCGCTCGTGGCCTAATGGCTTAAGGCGCTAACTTTTAAATCTGATCTTCGGGATTGAGGGCGTGAGTTCAAATCCGACATGGTCCTTCTTTTTTTTTTTTTTTTTTTTTTTTCGGTTCAAATCCAGGCCGTTCTTTTTTTAACCCCCTTTTCTTTGCTTAATAACATTGACTTCGACGTAATCTTTGTACACGTAAATGTAGAAACAGGAACGGCTGCTGAAGAATAACAATTTTTACTCCAAGTTTGTTTATCGAACAAATTTATATACGGGTCATTTGTGAAAAAACCCCGGCTTTATTAAATCCATTATCAACAACAGGAAAAGGAAAGACGACTCAGGCATTTCTCAAAGTACGATCAACATATGGCTTAGTTTTCATTGTAGACGCGAAGACTTGTGTCTGAAAATAATTCGCCGATCCGATATTGCGAAGAAGATTTTACCTACAAAAGCGAGGTGGTTTCAGATCATTCGGACGGAAAAGTGGGGAAAACAGTACAAGAGCGCTACAATTTATTACAGATGTCGGGAGACGAGCGAACTCCAATCGAAACCAAAACCCGGTGGCATAGCAAAAACACGGCGTTCGTCCGGCGATTCTCAGAAACCTTGCAGCGATTCTTGGAAACCTTGCAGATCAAATCGCAGCGTGCCCGTTACTAGGCAACAAAAGCTTCGCGAGGACCTGCGAGTCACGTATTACTAGTATACTAATATCTGAGTAGGTTGCTATTTTCTTCCAAATAAATCCTAAAATAAACAACTCGTATGACTTTATCTCTGATTGGTTATGAAACAACAAGCTCCTGATTAGATTTGCCACAAGTCGTCTTCTTTGAGCGAAACCGGGCAACGTGCGACAACGATCGAGGAATGTCGGGGGGAAAATAATATTGGAAAGGGCTTTTAGAAAGTCTAGCTCCTGATGAAATGTTTTACTTCAAAAAAACTTAAGCTGAAATACAACAATACTGAATAGTCTAGCACCAGCAAAAAGAACACAGATCAGTGTTGCTTCTCTCAAGACAGTTTATAAATCAACTGAACTACATGCTGAAATCTACCCACGAATCTGGAATATTTAATATTACATGAAATTAAAATCAAATAAAACCCATTGCATTGCCAGCTAACAAGCAAGGAAAATCCACGAGCTACCATATTTTAATACATCTACAAGTACATAAACTTATAGCTTACAGTTGGAAACATTGTTTACCAAGATTATTTAGCTGTTTCGTCTCAATTACGTTGCGAGATCTCCCAGCAAAAAAAATATTCTCACGGATCTAATATTTGTAGACCCAGCCGAGTTGATTCTGTTGATAGAGTTTGAGACAGAAGAGTGAGATTTGACCGACTCCATCACGTCAGAAAACGTCTCCAGTTCTGCAATGATAATTTTGTCTTGTGCTTTGACTGCTTTCCTGACTAAAAAGTCCAGTAGATACCGCAGTAGATGGATTTCGAATTCTCTTACTAGCAAGAATGCATACTTCTTTCTCATTTCTTGCAAGTGAAAAATCGTGATGTCACACGCATGCGCGATGCGTTTTTCCGCAGTGCTGAGTCGGCTGAGGATCCCTCAGCCTAGTACCCAGGCGTTCCCTTCCCGCTTACTCAATTTGGCGTGAAATTTCATGACGTCACACAAACCCGTCGTTCACAGGTCCTTACGTGTACTTCGCGCTCGCTCGAGAGAGAAAGAGGTCAGGGACTAGGCCGAGTGGTCAGCTGATTGTCAGCTGAGTGCGACACCGCGGAAAAACGCATCGCGCATGCGTGTGAGTGACATCACGATTTTTCACTCGCAAGAAACGAGAAAGAAGTATGCATTCTCGCTAATAAGAGAATTCGAAATCCATCTACTGGACTTTTTAGTCAGGAAAGCAGTCAGCACAAGACAAAATTATCATTGCAGAACTGGAGACGTTTTCTGACGTGATGGAGTCGGTCAAATCTCGCTCTTCTGTCTCAAACATGAAATTACACTATCAACAGAATCAACTCGGCTGGGTCTACAAATATTCGATCCGTGAGAATATTTTTTGCTGGGAGATCTCGCAACGCAATCGAGACGAAACAGCTAAATAATCTTGGTAAACAATGTTTCCAACTGTAAGCTATAAGTTTATGTACTTGTAGATGTATTAAAATATGGTAGCTTATGGATTTTCCTTGCTTGTTTAGCTGGGAATGCAATGGGTTTTATTTGATTTTCATTTCATGTAATATTAAATATTCCAGATTCGTTGGTAGATTTCAGCATGTAGTTCAGTTGATTTATAAACTTTCTTGAGAGAAGCATCACTGATCTGTGTTCTTTTTGCTGGTGCTAGACTATTCAGTTTTGTTGTATTTCAGCTCATTGAGTTTTTTTGAAGTAAAACATTTCATCAGGAACTTGTTGTTTTATAACCAATCAGAGGTAAATTAAAGTCATACAAGTTGTTTATTTTAGGATTTATTTGGAAGAAAACAGCAACCTACTCAGATACTAGTATATTACACTTTTGCACTTACATGTATTCTTGATATGGAAGATCTTTCTCTCTTCTTGAATGTATTAAAATTTTAATAACTCCTGTTTTGTCATATTAATCCAAGCAAGTGTATTTATATATAATGACTATTGTAAACATTGTTTTCACTCCCCTCCCTCTCTCCTCTGCAGAGGCTTCTGTTGTAATTATGCGTGGGGAGATTTCTTCTGCGGAGGAGAGAGAGCTCCCCTCCCTTATTTTCCCCTTGGCTACTCTGGTTTAATTTTTTGTTTTTATTTTGTTGCCACATTTTGTACCAAAAATCAAAATACTCTAGGCATGCTGGCAGTGGCAGCACTCTTCCCAGATGAAACATTTATTTTCATTTCATTCCAATTTGATTTCGGTTTGGCTTAATTTTAGTTTAATTGAAATTACCTTTTTTCACTTTTCATGTTATTTTGAAAGGTATATTTTGTGATTACATTCAATTTTACATCATTTTAAAAATAATTTCAGCATAAAAATTTGTAAATTTTATTAGCAGCCATCCGTCTCCATACTACTCGCCCTAAGTTTTTTATCGATAGTTGACTCAGAGCTTTATCCCTTGCCAACTATCAGTTGATAGAAACCTTGAGCTTGCAGTCTTGTCTACAAGCCCCATCACAATAAGTAACAATATTAAATTGCTAAAACAGTTCACCATTGTTATCCCCCCTCCCAATGTTGGTTGCAAGAAAGCCATGCCACATGAGATAAGTCAAACATTGAGAGGTGATTAGGGTGTTTGAACAAGATATTATATAGCTACATGTAGGTATAAATTCATTACAAAGATTCAAGTGTTGTTTTTTGCTGGTCCTGACTAAGGCAAAGAAGAAAGGACTTTGCTTGAATTTTAGTTTTATATTCTTTTAAGTTGGAATAACCATAGAAATGGTGTGACTGTTTGTTTGGGAGGGGAGGGGTGGGTGGGGGTAGTGGGATTAATGTGAGCATTATTTTGGATACCCTACTCTTCCACTTTTGAAGGTGCTCTTTATTTAACTGAACAGATCAATAAAAAAATTGCACATTTATAGTAGTTTTGTTCTCTCTACTCTCTCTTAGTGAAAATAACATGAATTAAGCTTGGCTACAAAAACTATGAGTGCAGTTTAGTTATGCAACTATTGTAGTCATTAATGTAGGGATCAATTAAGCAACATGAACACCAGTACGACTACAACAGAACTGAATGTGTCAACAATATAGGGGTACATATTTGTATGGATTGTATCAATTAAACATTGTATTACTCAACTATATGAGGAACATTGACAGACCGGCCTAATGAATCAGTGGCTTATTAGTTTGTAATTATAAGTTACCATGAAGCAACAATAATTATTACACTGATCTGTAGTTTACAGATGTTGAAAGATGAGCATTTGTTATTACCTGGTATTGATGTTTAACAAATCATGAAATGCAAGACTAACTGATGTATTTCATAAAAATTAAAATGACTGTAGTCAGCCAAAATGAAGGCAATTTTTTCCCTGAAAGTGAGGAGATTCTCCTTCGTTGATGTTCAGTTATCTTCAATTAAATTGGCTCACTCTGCATTCAAATTGAATTAAATCAGTCATCCCTGAGGAAAACAACATTTCTTTGAACATTCCCAACTACATATGAATGCTCCCTGCTCCCAAATGAAGATCAAGCTTTTATAGTTTTAATAAGGAATTTTTAATTATTCCATGTCATCTAGCAAAGTAAGTACATGTGAACAGGATACTACAAGCAATCGTTTAGAGCAGCATTAGTGACTTGTATGCAGCAGTACTATTTTATTAAGAAAACATAAAAACATAAGCTTATTCTTGCAACTAGTCTTTATACTATATTGGCAAATTATATACTTGTGATATGAAACTGCCCTAGTACATTGAAAACTGAGAAAGATCAACAGAGTATAAACTCGTATTTTATAGGGGTACATGTTACAATATGACTGCACGTTGGATACACGGTGAATTTTCCTTAAAAATTAAGTGTTGAGCTAACGTGTTGATTATCCTCTTGCGTGGGAGATCCTGGAAGATCACACAGTACCATTAATTCTCAACAGGTAAGCTTTCGATGTTTATAGAAAATAGTCAGAGAAGAAAAACTATAACAGTAGAAATGATGTACCTGTGGTATCAATTTTAGCCTTATATACGACGATGTCCCCTTAAAAATAAGCAAAATGTGGGCCATTTCCTGTGCTATTATTACATGTAAATAATGCCGCCAAGCTCTGTCAAAATAATACAATTCGACTGAACCCTGTTGCAAACTTTCGAGACTTGTAGTACAAAGAAGAAGAAGGATCGGCAAGATATAAACTAGTGTTTAGACCATCATAATAAGATGTACCCTCAGTTTCGATATTACCGTTAGATATGATACGGATTTCTTAAAAATCAGAAAAATGTTTACGATCCAAACTGCCGTTCCATCGAGTCAGGATGCCGTGCACGTCAGCAGCCCAAACGAGCAGACTTCCGATGCTTATAGCAAAAACTGGAAGAAAAATTACGAAACTGGAAATTGAGAGTTAACAGAACATAAAACAATGTACCTGTAGTATGAATCTTAGCTTTAAATTTTCAGGGGTTTCCTTAAACTTTGCGAAAATGTTCACATTTCCAGTCAGTGCCTTATAATCTTGCTAAATTTCTGCACATGCGCAGACGTTTTTCCGCGGTGTCGGCTGAGGAGCACTCGTGTACAGCAGGCTATAGCAGGGTTAGAAAACAGGAATCCCGGAATACTCAGAATACTTCGCTTCTGGGCGTTTACTACTACAGCTCGCATCTATTCTACACGTCCGTATGTAATGCAAATTATGCCGGGATTGTGTCAACAAATTCAAGTGGCGAGCGACGAAGACATTCTTCGCGTATCACTAGTATAAGGAGTGGATCTACAAGTGTGCTTACAGTTTTTTTTTTTGGGGGGGGGGGGGGTACGTAGTAGCCTTTATTTTATTTGGAGTACTTATCTAAGCCCCGTCTTACTCTACACTAATGCGTTTACGAAAACGCATACTTTTCGATGCGTTTTCGCCTGAGCGTTTTCATTGAATTTAACGCTGTCCAGAGTGGAGACATTTTGAAAACGGAGCCCTATGGTATCAGTGTGTACAACGAAAACAGAGGCTTTCGAAAACGCTGACGTCATTCATTTGAAAACGGAGCCCTATCATTAGCCTATCTTAGTACCTTGTATAAATTGCAACATGATATCCTTGAATCAGTGGAATCCCGATTTCTCGAACCCTCGATTTCTCAAAAAATTCCTGGAGAAATATTTTCCTGTATGTTCGTTGTTCACTCTTTTTGCCGTGAGTTAACAGAAATGGGCTAAGACTATCATATCTGTATCCAAGTAGCCCTGAGTATTGTAGGCCGCTAGCCAAAAAAAGCACAGTTTAGGCACCGCCATTTTCCCTGTTTGCTTAATTCCTTCGCTTTCGGCTCGCTCGACCAAGCCAGGAAAAGATCAAAATGTTTCACAATTTAAAACACGACTATTATATTGACTAGAAAGGTGATCAATCCAATTCTGTTGAGTGAATTTTGTACAGCCAAGCAGAAAAATCTGTTGCGTATGCTCTCAGCTCACCTTTGTTTATATCAGGCTCTCGCTTGTTGCTCGATCTCCTTTTCTTGAAGCTCACCGACTTTGATCTGAAAATGAAACTAGAGTTTAGTGTCTACAAAACTGATTTCCATGGTTCTTTGTTCAAAAACAGATCACATACATGTTAACGAACAAGCAGAATACCTTGCTTATTTGCTTGCTTGCTTACTTCCTTACGCTAAGCAAAAAAAACAGGTCTGCAGGCAGGCTAACTTCCTTGCTGAACAACTTTCGTTTTGGGGCGCGTGGGCGTTTTGATGAGCAATCAGCTGACAATCAGCTGACTACTCGGCCTAGTCCCTGACCTCTTTCTCTCTCGAGCGAGCGCGAAGTACACGTAAGGACCTGTGAACGACGGGTTTGCGTGACGTCATGAAATTTCGCGCCAAATCGAGTAAGCGGGAAGGGGACGCCTGGGTACTAGGCTGAGGAGCACTCGTGTGTATCATGCTATAACCGCAGGTTGGAAAACAGGAATCCCGTAATCCCGTATTGAAGTGGAATACTCAGAATACTTCGCTTCAATTCAATTCAATCAATGAATTCAAAAACTCAACATTTCTAAATTCCATTTTCATCAGGGATCCGAGGGCCACAGGTTTGTCACAAGACTGTTTTCCCTCGTTAACCAAAGTCGATTTATTTTATTTATGGAAGTTGCTAAGCAACATGACTTATCCTCATTGCGCTATGCTGGCGTGACAATTTTCGGAGTACTCGTGAGAGACTTGTGAGTACTTGCGCTGTTTCTTGATTGGATTATAAGAATCGGAAAATGTTCGAGCATTTGAACGAAGATTTGCCAAAAACGGCACTTGTTCCCCAACAGGATAGTAAACTCTCGTCCCCTTCCTTCGTGTTGTGAACCGTTTATAATATTATATGAAGCACTGATTACACCACATGTTCTTAAAGTTTCACTGTTGTGTTAAACTGTTAATTTCCAAGTTTACAGACCTGAAAACTGTGAACTATTTACAATAATATATGAAGCATTACAATATTCAGTAAGTTTACAGATCTGGAAAACATTGAATTGTGTAGAATTTATACAGACTATACAGTACTACATTAAGTCTTAACAACAGCTATTTTTCACAGTTTCCAAACTCATTGGTCTTGAAAGTTGTTTTTTTCTTCTTCTTTTCTTCTTTCTTTTATTAATTAGGTACGGGTCGCACTACAGCCAATTTTGTTTACATAAAAAATTTTGTAATTTTTGGCGAGGAAAAATTTGCAAAAAATTCGCAAGTGCCAAATTTTGGTGGTGGTCGCACTCAAACCAAGATGTGTTTTCCAAAACTCTCCTGATTGATGTAAATGTAAACTTAAACGGCTTGGGACCAGGTTTCGTACTTCGCTTTCTTGGTTTTCGTCGTTTCTTGTAGACTTGCCACAAGTCGTCTTTGAGCGAAACCGGGCGACGCGCGACAGCGATCGAGGAACGTCGCGAGAGGAAACCAAAACCAACGAAAGGGAAAAATAATATTGGAAAGGGCTTTTAGAAAGTCTACGTTTCTTGCTGCTGGCTTCAATTGCAATCGAAGGAGATTGTTTTGAACTTGAGACGAATTGTTCTCCAAATTGCCGCCGGTAAATTTGGTTTCGATCAGACCCAGTGTAGTCATAGACATTCGCGGCGGAATATCGATGTTCATGTTCTTCGTTTTCCGGTCGAAATAATTATTAAAAGAGTCAGATGAACCAGGTAAAAAATTATTTTGTCCCGTAATTGCACGCGCTAAACTAGCGAATCTTAATTATCAAAACATAGCATCTTGCGTGAATGACAGTTTAATGGCTAAAACGGGCTAAAATAACAAAATTGTGTGATTTTCAAAAATTTTGTCGCCTCCAGGGCAACACTTCGGCTTCTTTGAAGATTGGCGAAAATTTGGCAATTCGCAAAAAAATTGGCAAAAATTGAAACTGGGGGTCGCACTGTATTTTACGATTTTTACGTTACGTGTTGACAGATTTGACACTTGAATAAACAAAATTGGTCAAAATTGGCTGTAGTGCGACCCGTACCTTAATTCTATTTTTTCTTACAAAAAAATAAATAAGCTTACATTACAACATTTGCATTAACACTTTTCATTACGCAATTATTAATATGGTCTTGAAAGAGTTACTTAGTTCATCAATTATTTTCTTTTTAGTGACTAAAATATTTTAACATTTTATATTAAAATTATTACACTGTTCTGATTTAAGAAACATTGTTACAATAATATTGAAATGAACAGACTCATTTTTTTTAGCTTCTAAAGAACTACACAGGCCACAATCCTATGTTTTTATTTTTTCTCAGTAAAAGGCTTCTTGGAATCTCTCGGAAACAACAGTTTCCACTTGGGCGTAAATTCTTATCAGTCAGTTTCTCTTTTACTACACTTATCCTACACCCAATTCTCCTACCAGAACTACCGATGCTTAACCCAATAATTATCCTGAAAGTACACAATTAACTGCACTTGACTTATATCATCTAGGCTAATTTGTCAATTTAACAAGGAATATGTGAACCACTCAAGTCCCAATTAATCCTCCTGACTGAAAATTCCCTTCGCATACACTCAAATCAGTCTGATTACTACTAGTAATTAATGAAATGCCTTAAATCCTGTTCTTGCCTTAAAAAAATGGCCCGTTAAAAGGGCAATATCCGTGGTAACTAACTAGCAGCTCTAGAAGGTTTGTACAACTCGACGTAAACAAAAATGTTTATACTTTAACACGTAAGTATAAAGTAAGTAAGAACATTCTTGCGTAATAAACCGTACTAATTGGTGACACAATAAAAAATAATAATTAAAAAAACAAAATAGCTGAAACATTTCGAAACATCAGTCCTCGGAGAATTCATTAGTTATTAACCTAATTATAAAATGGGCTAAGGGCCTTCACAGACTAGATAGATAGTTGTCGACAACTATTTAGTTGTCGATGATAAAAAGTTGTCGATAGCAAAAAAGCCAGTGTGTGAAGCTAGTTATCGATAACTAAGGGCCTTAGTGATCGATAACTAGCTTCACACACTGGCTTTTTTGTTATCGACAACTTTTTATGATCGACAACTAAATAAATAGTTGTCGACAACTATCTATCTAGTCTGTGGAGGCCCTAAGACTATCATATCTGTATCCAAGTATCCCAGCTTAGACACCGCCAGTTTTACTTGCTACTTGCGTTACTGTTCTTTTTTTTCTGTTACGCTCTTTCCGCCTGCTCCGAAGATACCACATACAGTACCAATTATAGCAACAACTATCAAAAGCATTATATAAAAAAATCCAACAAGGTGGCGACCCAGCCTCTGATGGGAGAATGTAAAGTAAAGCTCAAAGTTGGGAAACCGACCGTGGCGGTGAATGAAATTCCTATTTGAGCGGACATTGCCCTGAAAGTAAAATAAATTGTTTCTTTAATCGGTACTGGCGACGTGGAGATTATTTTCTAGTGGTGTATCGACCTGATATATTCAGACTACGAGCAGTCCCTCTTTCCCTAGTCCGCCGAGCGAGCGGGAAAAAATGGCTGTGCGAATGATTTCGCGCAGCCATTTTATTTCCTCTCGCTATATTTCGTTTTCTTCTAGATTTATATATTTCAACAGTTCGGAGCATGAAAAAGTTCGCTGGCTTGTCTAGAACTTTCAACCTCTCAGGGTTCTCTTCAGGACATGATATATTTCGCTATATTTCGCTTCTCACTCAACGGACAAAGGGAAGATGGACTACTCTTAGTCTGCCTATCATTGGCGTATTTTAGTACCTTGCACAGACTGTCAACTCTCGCCTTGCGGACACCCCCGTTATAGGTTTGACTGAAAATGGCTCCCGCTATTACGGACTCTCGCTGCATGTTTTGCGGAATTACGGACACTTTCGTGGTACCAAAATAACAATTTTATTGTTTTGACTCTCGATAAAGCGGCCAACTTGAACTCAGTCTCGTATAACACACTGCAGTACGTTGTTCGTTTATGCGTCACACACTTCTGACTTCTGATATGTTTATTTTCGCATTGATTTCATTTCTTGGTACAGGACTTTGCTTTTACTCTTTGCTTGCGCCTTTTCCTCCCAGACTCTGATTATTTAATGGCACTTTTTTTTTCTCACACTCCGCTATTGCGGACTCTCTACGGCCTCCAAACTACGTCCCGAGGGTGTCCGCTATAACGAGAGTTGACTGTAATTGCAACATGATATCCTCAAAATGCGTTCGTGATTAAATATTTTCCTGTATGTTCGTTGTTCACTCTTTTTCCCTGCTAGCAGAGTCTCCTTTTCCCTCAAAATAACGGAACGTGTACGTCTTTGAAAAGTTAATTAACATAAATGGGCTAAGATGATAATATCTGTATCCAAGTAGCTCCGAGTATTGGTTGCTTAATTCCTTCGCTTCTCGCTCGACCAAGCGAGGAAAACTGAGATCAAAGTGTTTCACATACATTTTGCTTGCTACTTGCGTAGGCGCATATGACAAATTTAAAACACGACTATTATATTGCCTGGAAAGGTGGTAAATTCAATTCTTTTGAGTGAATTTTGTACAGCAAAGCAGAAGAATCTGTTTATGCTTCGTCGTGTATGCTCTCAGCTCACCTTTGTTTATATCAGAGAATTGTCTTTCAATCTCTCGCGCTTGTCTCTCGATCTCCTTTTCTTGAAGCTCACCGACTTCAATCTGAAACTGAAACTAGAGTTTAGTGTCTGCAAAACTGATTTCCATGGTTCTTTGTTCAAAAACAGATCACATACATGTTAACGCACAAGCGCAAAACCTTGCTTCTTTGCTTGCTTGTTTACTTCGTTTCCGGTTTCACTTCCTTGCTGAAGCTTGCTGATAGTCCAGTCAACCTATAGCCTGCGAGAGCAGACGTAATTTCCGGCTCGAGTTTCCCCGCCGAAAATTAGCGTCTGCGAGATGATTTCCGTGACGTAAATTCTTGTTAACCAATCACAATTCACTTTGCATATCCGAAGAAGTACCACGCGCGAATCGTGCGTGGAGCTCACACTAACACGTGGAAAAAAGATGGCGGAAGATGGAGAGCGCATTGAGGAAAGTTTCCGCTGTGTTCGGCTTCGATAAGCTCAATAAGCATCAAGAGGATGCCTTGAGATTTATAGTTGAAAAGAAGGACGATATATTTGTGAATCTTCCAACTGGATTTGGAAAGTCTGTAGTATTTCAAGCTTGCCTGTGTATTCGTGTATCGAGCCGAGTTCTAAGAACATTGTTATTGTTGTCTCACCGCTGATAAACCTCATGAAGCCAGGACCAGGTCAGCCTCTTATAACTACGCTTGAGATCAGCGACTATGGCCAAAGGAATTGAAAATGGAAATTAATTACGGGTCAAAGAGCTACAGTAACCTGCGAGGGCATCCGTTGTTTTCAACTCTTGTTTTACCTGCTGATGGATAATATCCTCTACAGTTGAAGAAATCTGCAGGTAGCTTTCCTGAAATCATTATAGTGTTTATACAATTTGATTTGATTTGTCAAAACCGTATGCACTCACTGTCTCATACAGGCTAAGTTAAGCTTATATTGACTTTTTGCATTTTCGACTGCAACCTTGTTTTTGAGACCCCAAAATACCAATATCAACATTTCAATTCTCTTCAGTGGTCTCCATACATTTCGTACGTTACTTATTGGGAGATGTTGTTTAAACATCAGGACAGGTTTTCCTCAGTGATCATTTTCTTTATTCTCATGACCTGTATGATCGTGCACATTCCAGGGGGAAATTAGGTGCTGATATAAAGGTGTTTGATCATGCATATTGCAAGGAAAAATTAGGTGCTGCTCAGCTGTGATAAGGTAGGCTTTCTTGGCCTGACTGAGTCAAATCATTTTTTGCTTTTGCCAGATTTTCGCAACTCTTGCATGTGACCCACAGGAGCCCCAAGTTCACATTGTGAGCTATGCCGTATTGCATTAGCAGTAATGGCTAAAAATATAAGGTTTTGTGCGAGGGTTTTTCAAGTGGATAATTTCTAAGATAGGATTATGGTAAAGTTCTCAATAAAATTGCCTTACCTTATTATTGTGACGTGTGGTTTTACTGACTTTCTGGGGGGGGATACTTCGAATTTAAAGTGACGGGGTGGTGCATTAGAAAATGGGGACATAAATTAAAACCTAAAAAATTCCCTAGGGCTTGAAGCGAAACCTTAAAAAATCCCCCAAACCAAAATTAAACCCCCCAAAATCCCATCAATTTTCAAAACTTAAAAATACCCAGAAGGGATTACCGTATTTCCACGAATAATAGCCATCCCCCGATTAATTGCCCCCCTTGAATAATCACCCTCCTTTGTTGAAAATGTTTCAAATAATCGCCCACCTCAAATAATCACCCCCCTCCAACTCTCCCACCCCTTTCTTTCATTCCTAGCCTTCCCAGTCAAGTTAAAAGTTTACACCTTGGATAGGAAACAAGCTTTGATTCAATTGTTACAACAGGAAAACACAGGTTTCATAACAGTTCTTAAATATAATCGCCCCCGGCTATTATTCGAGGCAATGTCAGTAATTTGATAATGACGAACAACAGTACAAATTGAGTTTTTGTGTTTCTTTGTTTGTTTATGCATACTACATGTATCTGCAATAAACGTTCCGAGATCTAGTGGCAACCTCGTTCGCAGGATCTCAAGAGAGACCCTGGGAACGAGGTTGATCTAGTAGTTATGAGCTGTGATCAGTGTGATCAGTGTAATGCAAGCCCAAAACGTTGCTTGTTCTTGGTATTTGCCAGGAACACGTCCTTCTTCGTGGTGACCTTCATGTCTTCCTCGAACGTCACGGTAGTCCCAACCTTGCCCGATGATCTCCTTTGCTGTGTCATCTGCTTCGTTGACACTGTGCTGTTGTCATACCCGTCAAAGACGACGATTGGCCTGCCATACTTCTTTGTGACATAGTTGCAGTAAAGACTGAACACTTCTTCAAAAGTCGCGGATCCGAGAGTAGGCCACACCACTCTGTGCAGAAGTGCTCCGCCATCCAGCACGTATTGTACGTCAGCAACACACGGCACTTTCTCGGTAATTACTTGTGGAGAGAGCCTGGACCAAATAGCATCGGCCAGAGCTGGCTTATTGGCCTGCCGTAGCATCAGTGCTGAATCAAACAGAGATGTCGGGTAACTGCTAAGCTCATAGCGAAATATCGTGGGGAGGTCTTCGCTAGTGTTGGACGCCAAGATCAAGCGCTGGAACAGAAGCTGTGGGTCGATCTCTACCTGCTCATTGTCAATTCTAACAGCAGATTTCTTTGCGAGAGTAATGGCCTGCGCACTTTTCTTGAACGAGTACTCTGTCGCTGACCGTCCAGTCATAGATGCAATGACTTTCTCTCCAATTATACGAGCTTTGTCGACATTAACAGCACTGTCCCCGTGTACCCCGTTCATGATATTTCTTAAGTGTGGGTCTGGTGAAAAGGGACTGCGGTCTTGAAGAGCGGAAAGGATAGTTAACGTATCTTTGACGTCGCGCTCTTTTCTTGTACTTGACATGTCCTTGTTCTGCTCGCTTGTGTTATAAGCAACACCGGTCAATTCTTGCATGACGCTATTCACTTCGGCGCATGCGGGCATTGCGAGAAGCCAAGTCAGGCGCTGCTGCTCCGTCATGCCCCGCCCTCTTGTTAGGCCTCCACTTGTCTTTAAAGTTCTCATCAAAGTCTGCTCTATGACAGGCCTGCCCAGAATCGCTCACTCCTTCTCACTACATGAAGGCCGTCAGACATGAAACTACGGTACACCTCGGGGTGGTCACACTCGAGCTTGGTCATAGAATGTAGATATAATCTGGCGCACTTCACGTAGAGGTTGTGGCCAGAAGCGGCAAGAAACGGCAGCATTTGAGAGAGGGCTTGTAAATGGAGCTCCCAGTTAGCTGTGCGTTCGGCTTTGATAAAGACTTTAAGGATGTCTAACATTTCCATGTAGATATATTTATAATTCTTTACAAGTTCCTCTACAGTTCTGCACTTTGAGTTTGTATTCTAACAGACGAGTGCTAAAATCGTATGTTTAAATTACATATAAGAATACGAAAACAAAGAAAACGAAATAACTATGAATTTTCTAGATACCATTCAAATATCATTTAATACATGTAAACACAAACATTTTCGGCTCAGTAAATCAAATGCTAGTAGTCAGTGATGGATTTGAATTGTTTTATTACTATTTAAACATTTTCTATCAATTACTTGTAAACAGTCATTTTTTTTCTAATAAACAAAGCCGAAATACAGCCAAGATTAAGAAGTACTTAGTGGAGCCTCGTTTTCATGCCGTAAAATTTTGCTCGCCAACTCGACATGAAAAACCCTAATTTTCAACGTGTTCCCCTACTGCGATTTTGGGGACTTTTTATATGTTATATATGAAGTCTTTCTGGACCTAAAACCGTTGAGATACCTTCTTTTGCAATTAGTGGTAGGTTGACCCCTTTTTTTTCATAGGTTGACTGGACTATTCGTTTTCATATCTGGAGACAGATTGGGATCTGGGTACGAGATTGCCTAGTTCCTAGGCCTCTATTTCGCCGCGGTCAATCCGTTTCGGAAGGATTGGGAAAAAGCCTTACAGGAACTAGGCTCGCTTCAAGCGCAATGTAAAACAAAGGAACTGCCAGTTAACAAACATGGCGGCGGCGATGCGTTTTTTGACGGAGGAACATGGTTATAAAGAACAATACAAGAGATGTTTCAAAACTTCTACCTCTCACATCCCCTCCCTCCCCCAAAGAAATACCCCCACTCTTCCCTTGGCAAGGTCCTGCGGACACGTATTTCTGGTAAAATCATCAACAGTATTCTATTTTGCACTGCAAGAATCATTGCATCGCAAGATTGGGGAAAATTTGGCGACACGACAAGAGTCGCAGCGCAAATGAGAAACTTATGGGTGGGTGGGTGGAACGGTTGTACTCAACACACCCCGATGAGCATTATACAAAGCTAGTCATTCTGCACTTGGTATATTCCCCATGCCTTTGCACTCAGGCTGCCAATATTTATCCATGGTTTGTTGTTCTTATATTTGATGCTGATAATTTATGCAGTGCAAACATTGATTTGTACCTTTGTGTATCACCAGGTACAAGGGGGACTGGGCCAGAGCGTACCACTACGCAGGTGTTCTTTTGCGTGAAAGCCGCTGGTCAAGGGTAGGTTGATTGCTTTGATCAAAAACTAAATAAAAACGGAATAAATAACGAATTTTTAGAGCTTCACGTTGTATTTTTAACGTACAAACCCATATTCCGATGATCTGCGTTAAGGATCTAGTGTGTTAGATTTTTCAATAACGTAATACACCTCGCACCCAACTTTTGGAAGAATCGCATTTTGGTAATATTACATTTTTTTTTTTAAATATTTAGGAAATTCAAACTGGACATTTGTAATTTATTCTTTGCTGTTATAGAGCCTTCAACAAGATTGTGAAGCCACTAACTTTAGTCCAAGGATTAAACCCTAAAATACCTTAATAAACATGTCTCTATTTTTCCAAACACTGCTCATATCTCTGTAATTAACAACTGGACTGCGGGTTCGGTGTTTCTATCGGGGCTGGGGGGGGTTCAACGAGTCAACTATCAAAGGCGATAGAAACCTAGAGAGAGCAGTCTAATTGCCCGTTCCGAAGTTCAAAAAGGGACTGGGCACTAGTTTACCAATTGTTCAAATTACGTCATATTAAAAAATTAATCCCATCACCAGAAAGATCGCATGAAAACTAGTAAGTTTACCAAGTTTGGTTATGTTACATTGCATAGTAACCAGGCTGTGAGCTGTCAAAGGTCGTCCAAATTCCATACAAACATCTCTAATTCAGAGATGGCGTCCCCCAAATCCATACAGTCTCTAATTTTTCTGATTTTTGAAAGCCTTCTACATGGTTGAAATCCAACGAAACAACCCCAAACTTGGTAAACCGACTAATTTTAATGTGATCTTTCTTGTGATGGGCTCCAATTTTTAATTAAATCAAAATTTAAAAACTCGTCCCCAGTCTCCATTTGAACTTCGGAACGGGCAATTGTTTTAGCATAACCCAGTGACTGATCTATTAAATACAGACTATATATAAAACTGATTTATTGACGGTTTTGTTTAATATTTATTTTTAGGCTGTAATGCACGAAAAACTGTGCGCGCGCTGCGAGAGCCTTCTATCGATCGCTAGTTAGGTGCCTGTGTAGCCAATCAGATTGCGAGTTTGCCAATAGTCAGCCACTGGGTTATGCTAACTCCTGTTGGAACGCAGTCCACTGTTGATCACTCGAACCCAGTCTGTCGGAACTTAACACTTCCCCTTTATATCCGCAGACGTCATACATGTATCTAAAGGCATGCTTCAGAGTCATGGCGAGAATAACAAACCAAGAAATAGCCAAAGAAGACGATAAAGGAGAAAAAGACACAGAGGAATATCTGTTCAGGTAAAAAAGCGACATCCTCAGATTGAGAAAAACAGCTTTTGATTTTTAATCCCCACATATGTTGTATCTCGGGCTCATCTGAAATATATCTATGGGAACTTAGTTTGAGTTGTTAGCTACGCCATTACCACAAAATCGCGTATTATATCTACCTCCTTGCCTTACTTTCACATGAATAAACATATTCAGTGGGCGGTAAGGTTTTAAATTGGTTGGGTAAAGAGTTGATGCAACGATAGAACCAAAGGCGATCCTGGCCTGATGGCCTGTAACTTTTGAAACGTGCACTTGTCCGCCTTGAATTTTGGTATACAAACCCTTTCTTGCCTTTGTATTTACGCTTAGTTCCTTATATGTTTTTGATTTGGAGGGATTTTTACATGAAAATGACTGTCGTAAAACCAGATATCGAAGTTGCCACATCTGACCAATCACAACGAAGGCAGATAACGCAATGAACCAATCAGAGCTCGAAGCAAAAACATGCAACCGGCGCCGAGCGCGGGAAAACGGTTTTGGTGTTGCTCCTGATTGGTTGAGAAAGAAAAGAGCGTGTTTGCCGTGATTGGCTAGAGCGCGTTTCACAAGTTTTACGAACCAATTAGAGAGCTCAAGAAACAAAACAGCGTGCTCTGATTGGTTGCACGCCATTGCATGCGTTTTTTTAACCAATCAGAGAGCTCAAGAAGCGCAAAAACAAAGCAAAAACAAAGCAAACACATGATTGCTTTCGATAGTCAATTAAAAGCCGCTCTGAAACAATTCAAGGCCTTTTAGCTAATTGTTTCTTTCTTTTTCTGGATGACTAGAAAGCTTCCTGAATACAAGCAGCGCATTGCTGGAAAATCCATTCCTTTTGAAAATTCTCCATCCACAAAGCCAACAAGTATCTGGAACAAAACCATCGCCTTTTTCTTCCTGGAATGGTAAGTGACTACAAGGTTGATCAACATCCTATTTCTTCTTACAATACTCTATACAATGTCAAGCAGACAGGTGATGAGAATAAAGAAAATAATCAACTAGGGAAATATTGTGTCGATCTACCAACAAATTCTCAAAACTAGTGTTAAATGAAATGTATCGCAATCTGAAAGAAGAATTTAAAATATTTTGAGCTTGGGAGACATAAGGTGGGGGGGGGGGGGGGATCTGAATTTCCCGCTTCTCGTATCTTGTACTTCCGGTTCCCGCCTCTTCCGTTGTAATTCCCGCCTCTTTGTGCTTTTTCTATTGCAAGCTATTGCGCAATGTTGCGATTTTTTTCCTATTTCTCTGCTTCACGCCGTCGTAGGAGTCCCGCTTCCCGCCCTGTCTTCTCCTGCCTCCCGTAGACTTCCCACCCCCTTTACTATCGGGTTCCCTGTTCCCCCTCCCCACCATACGTCCATGCTCCTTGTCCATGCACAATTAATTACTTTAATTAAGCAGCAATAATGCTTTTGCTCGTGAAGAAAGTTACTTGTAACACAGAAATATACGCCAGCATCTGTTTCGAAAACAAAACAGGACGCCTCATATTTTAAGCCAGCAAGCAACTTATAATTCGATTGTTTCTTCTGTCATCAGGAACTTATATTAGTGTGGAATGGCTTCAAAGTCCTTCATCGTACGCCAGACTTAGTTGAGCCAATGCTAAAACTTGTACAGAAGTCACTGGTTGAACTAGAAGGAACCAAAGGTAATCTAAAAATGATAAAGTCTTCACGAGCCTCATGACCCACAACTGCCGGAACTTATCCCAGTTTCTGTAGCATGTAGCGACTCGGAGTATTGCTACTCCCCCTGGATGGGATGCTAGTCCATCGCAGGTAATCCCCAGCATTTTTTCAGGTTGCCATGACAATTCGCCGGTACCCATTTATACTCCTGGGTGAAGAGAGGCACTATGAGAGTTAAGTGTTTTGTCCAAGGACACATCACTGTGACCTCGAACCCAGACCGCTCGATCCGAAGTCGAACGCGCAAACCATTAGGCCACTGCGTTTCTACACCAGTCTTATTATGGTCAGGAAAAATAGTTTTCTGTTCAGGGGAAATTCAGGTGGCACACAACCATGGCATTACCTGAATACTTGCGCAATTCTTTCAGTTGTGTCACCCGCCTTAAGACTCCAACTCCAGTTAGAACTTAGTGTTCTACTGTTTTATTTTGTAGATGAAAATGAAAACTACATGGATGACTGGTGTTTGGGAAAGTTGCTCCAAGGAATGTGTTATCGCTGTGTTAATAAACCAAAAGAAGCAATGGAGAGTCTGCTAAATGCTGTTAACAGGTCAGTGTTTATTGAAGGAGGTACCCCGGGGGTGTCTCCCTTATTAAAGATGATTTTCAGTCCGTACTGCGCATGCTCAGGGTTTGTTTTCATTTTTGTTTTGAATTCGTTGATACGTTACACTTCGGTAGTAGCGTACATGAAGTTTTTGAGTCCGCCATTACGGGTCGTTAGGATAGACTACGAGATTTCCACGCACTTCGCGCGCCCTCGCCCACTCGATCCCTGAGAAAAACGAGGGACTGCTCGTAGTCTACGTTCAGGAATGCTCGATGAGCTGAAACATCGATTTGGGATAACGTCGAGGTTCTTCTACTCGTTATTATTGTTTGGCAAGGATATCTGGCGTTAATGAGGACGAAAAACGTAAGTTTGTCCCGGAATGTTTATTTTACATTCTTTGTATGAGACTCATGTAAACATTGCAGGCGGAGATTCCGCAGTACGGACTGTAAATCATCTTTAAAGTGACGGGGGCGATCGTGGTAACTTTCAGGGGTTAAAATGGGCGGTTGGTACCACTTAGTGATTATAATATGGATAAACTTGAAAACGATTCGGGATTTTTAAATGTGTTACTGTATGTGTTTCAGGTCGAAGGACCTGGTTCAGGATTTCTACTTGGCTCCTTTCGCATGCGCAGAAGTTGGCTTCCTTCACCTGGAAGAGGGAGATCTGGATCAAGCTAAAGAATTCCTCAATAAAGCAAGGTAAAGTAGAGCATCGTCACACTTGTGTGTGGTGTTACTTTAGGAATTTTATCAAAACGTCTGCGCTTGGTGAAACCTTAGGAAATATGACAGAACTCATAAATGTAATCTACGCATCTTCGTTTTGTTCTTTTCCTTATATCGTTAAACAAAACGAATACTTATAGTGTATATAGACAATCACAATGACATTCACGCAGTCGGTAACAGTGCAGTAGACAACGCAAGTTTCTACTATAATGAGTTAATGACTGAATTGTAAAACCCAAACTAAAGTCATCACAACTAGCCAATCACGACAAACGCAAATAGCCCAATGAACCAATCAGAACTCGAAACAAAAATATGTCAGCGCGGGAAAACATGCAACCGACTCCAAGCACTGGAAACATGAAGACATGTAACCGGGCTGAAGCGCGGGAAAATATGTAACAACGCGCAAGAAAACATATAACCGTGTTGAAGCGCGGCAAGACATGTAACCATTTTGAATTTCATTGGTACGAGTTTTATAAACCAATCATGAAGCTCAGCAAACACATGCTAAACAATCTATTCTTTTTTTTGGTTTACCAACAGGAAAGATTACGAAAGCCATATGCTACAAAGCCGGCTTCACTTTAGAATCCACTCGGCGCTCCAAGAAATCAAACACAGACGCAAGCAAGCTAAAGAAGCATCTAAACTGGAAAAACAGCTCGCTAAACGTTCCAAAAACGGCGTGAATAACAACAACACTCCCTCGCCAGACGTGGATTCTATCAGTATATCTCTCGAAGAATCAAGTTTGGCTCGACAGGACTCAAACGCGTCTTTTGAAACGGCTCCTGAGTATTCTTCTGAAGATGAGAGGGATCTGGGGGAAACAGACCCAGACAGCCATCCAAAAGAGACAACTGTCAGGGAAACAACAGTCTGAAAATGATTCTGTTTCAATTTTATTCGCGCGTGGTTTTATAATTTTCAATTGTACAGGGTAGTGTCTTGACTGAGTGCCTTATTAAATTTGTAGAAAATAGAGAATAGAGCGGTTTTCAATTGAGTGTCGTAAAACCAAAACCAACGCAATGACAATGGCCAATCACAGTTAAGCTAAACAACAAAACGAAACCAATGAGAACTCGAAGCAAATACACGTAACCGGCGATAAGTGAGGGAAAACGCGTGCGGCCAAGTCGCGATTGGTTTTGGTTTTGCATCTGATTGATTGAGTAGCTGGCGTCAGTGTAAGCAGTGCAAGCATAGTCAGTTATAAGTAGTGTAAGTACCGTATTGTAAGTAGTGTAAGTACCGTATTGTAAGTAGTGTAAGTATCGCATTGCCCTTGTATAAAGTAGTATAAGTAATCATAATGCTCAATAAAGTCTTTACTTACTCAAAAAAAAATAGAGTAGCTGGCGCGAGGTTTTTTTAAACCAATCACAGAGCGTAGTAAAGCAAAACCAAAGCAATTCTGGTTACTTTCGACACTAAATTGAAAATCGCGCTATCTTATCTTAGTATTTATGGGATGCTATTAAAATAATGTGTAAATAAAGAACCCCTGAATCTCTTTGGTTGGGTTTATGGCTACAAGCTTAGCCATATTGTAAAAAGTGTAATGTAAAGTGTAAGTGTAATATAAAGTTTTGTTCCAAAAAATAAATTTGTTTGACATGTCGATACGTGGTTAGTATCATAGTAATAATAGGTTTAATAGTATCATAGTAATAATAATAGGTAGTAGTAATAATAATAATAATAGTCGGGATCAATCATGGTGAATTATACGAATCAGAAAGAAATCCCTCTCGCACCTTTGCAATCCCCGAAAGGATTTTTTTAATGTCGTGACGTATAGACCACGTGACCAAAAGAAACAAAGGCTTTGAGAACGAGAATGCGGTGGAGATCACTGTTGAAAATTGTCTGCGCAGGCGCTGTGCAAAATGTCACGTGATATGTAGAAGAGACGCGAGAAAAAATGGCTGCCATTTCAGCGTTGATAGCCTCTTGATTGTCTTGCCTTTTTGAGTGATCGGGGATTAGTATTCTCCACAAAATTTTACGTTGTGACACCGTTCAGCAGATCCATTCCAGCTTGTTTTCGAGTAAAAATCAGCGCAAATTTGGTTATACCGTATTTTCTAGAAAAATAGCCGTCCCTCGATTAACTCGCCCCCTCGAATAATCAGCCTCCCTTTGGTTAAAATATTTGAAATAATTCCCTCAAATAATCGCCCCCTCACCTTTTTCAAATAATCCCCCCCCCTCTCCAATTCTCCCCTCTCCTTCCCTAGCTTTCTTTTACCCCCTCGCTGTCAAGTAGGTAACAAGTCGTTACAACAGAAAAGCACATGTACGTACAGGTTTCATAACAGTTGTTGTTAGTGAACACAGTTTTTCTCATTTGACTCTTCTCCTATTCATTAGCACTTCCAGTGAATAATATTTGGAATGATCGCGCCCCCCCCCCCCCTCGATTAATCGCCCCCCCCCCCCCCCCTCGAATAATCGCCCCCTTTTGGAGTAAAAATGATAATAATCGCCCTGGCTATTATTCAAGGAGATACGGTATTTTTAAATACTTCTTAACCCTTGACATGCTAACTGGACATATATGTCCACTTTGGAGTCTTACACGTGAAAGCCATTGTGACGTCATCAATTAACACGTGACAAGATTAGTCTGACACGCATCTGATGCATCTTTGTAACCGTGCATCAATTTTTGAAATCTAACAGATTCTTCCAGAGTTAAGCTGGAAAAACCTGTTCCATTTTTGTTGAAAAATCAGTGACAAATTTGGCTCTCACACCCAGCATACTTCCAGGTTCATTTTTCAGCTCCCTTAAAAGGTTAGGTCAAAACCTTTCCAGCTGATAGGAAGTGAATCAAGCGCCGAAGATAGCAAGAAAAGAAAGGGGGAGTAAGAGGAAAGGAAAAGAGAGCAGGGAAAAATCAGAAGAAAAAACCTTTTTTTATGGCTATGCACTTTGGCCAACGATAAAATTGAACGTGTTTTCCCCAAAACCTTTTTGAAATCTTCCCCGGTTCTCCAAATGGCATTTTTAGCAAAGGTTAGCCAAATTTCGGGTAACAGCACCAAGAAAACGGATTCCGTGACCCAAAAATGCGTTTTCTAATACACCATTACACGACTTTCAGTTTTAAAAGCCACTTCGTGCATATGCAGCTTGTTACATTGCCTGCTGTTTGAACTAAAGAAAATATTCCGTGTTTTGTACAAATATTTAAAAAATATTTTCATTTGATGGGCTTTGTATCGATTGTATTGTTTTGTTTGCAATTTTAATATTGTCAAATACAGTGGAACCTCCAGGGGCAAGGAAAAGTGTCCCCTGAATAGAGATTGGGTGGGGTGTTGTTAATGATAACCACCTAAAAACATGCCTGTTTTCTTGACTTGGAATGCAGCCACTAAAGCGACACAAAAATGCATGATTTAACCTCGCAACCTTAATAACAGTAGAAGCTCCCGTATTATAAGCGGACACCCTCGGAAAGCAGAAAAAGTGTCCGCAACTGGAGCAAGCCGCTTACGGGAATGTGTCAATACAAAGTTTGTATGAGCTAGAGTTCAAACAGGGCTTTGTCAAGGCGGCTGTAAGTAGAACTGTCCGCTTTAAACGAGAGTGTCCGCTCAGATAGCTTCGCCTGCATGTATTTGTTTTTTAAACACGGTGTTGCTGTCCAAATTTTTTTAAATGGAAACAATAAGATAAGAAAGTATTAAAAACACTCACCCGTTCGTCTTGATAACAACGACGACATCTCTGCTCTTCGCCGCCGCTTTTAAAAAATCGCGAAGACCTCGTCACTCCACATTTACAGCAAAATCCTCGCTCCTTCGTATGCATAAAATGAACAGAAAGAACCTTATGCATTTCTCTTTTTCTCTTTGTTTTTCCCCACTTTGTTACATGCTCTCTAGCGAAACCGCAGACGAAAGAAAAATGTAACTAATAGCGAAATAAAAATAGCGAAATTGTTACGCCAAATTTTCGTACCTCCACTTGAAATTTCCCGCCAAATGCAACGCGGCGTCTCCAACCTCGTCTGGGGACGAGGTTGGCGGCGTCTCCATTGCAAAGTCACGTGGTCGCGCGTCGACCAATCAGACATTTTTCACTGTTCTTCTACACCTTCCGCTTAGCTATTCCGCTTTACAATATATAGAGGATATTACACGGCGGCGCGAAGATATGAATTTTATTTTCGAGTGGTAAAAACAATATTTTACGAACGAGCGCAGCGAGTGAGTAAAATATTGATTTTACCACGAGAAAATAAAATTCATATCTTCAAGCCACCGTGTAATTTTCTTTTTATTATATAGACAAAAGACAAAAGCATACTGAACTTTATCGCGAACTCTTGCAGCTCGGTGGCTGGACTTTCCGAATTTCTCTCCTTTCGTCTTCACTTGAATAATTTTAAGTCATATGAAGTTTTCTTCTTCGTGTTAACATTTTCTCCTACTCCTCAGTGAACGATTTCATGTCGGCTTCAGTGAATTTCACGAATCTATCGCTCGCCATTTTTCAACCGGAGTTTGGCAGCTTTGCACAAAAAGCCATGCAAAAGCGGGAAATGACGTCATCGATATCCTCACTAGTGAGGATATGGAAAATACGCCACTCGGGTCCCGGATGTAGTTTCGTATGAATTTTACGAGTGGTCTATTTTCCAGTAAAACACTCGTGTCTATATAATAAGCCCGAATATGGCTGACAAGCATGCGCACAATAATTCTCTTTAAGCACGGGAGAGTTGAGGATGAGAGTTGATAAGAGTTCAAACTGTTTCGCCTGAAACTCTCATGCGCTCTCATTGAATTTGAACCTGCTCAAATTTTTAACGAGAATTTATTTTTATTTTGGTGGTGTTGTTTTGTAAAGTTCTTGAGCATGATCCGGCAAAAAAGTTTCAAAATTAAAGGAAAGAAAACTAAAAGCTGCTGAAATATATTTGACATTTAATTTGCCGTTAAAATGAGCGCGTATCTTTATAAATGACCAGGGTATACGCTACTTAGCGTCTTAAACAAAGTATCTGTCTGGAGATGTTTCGCTGGAAATAACCGTGAGTGTGTGTATAGTCATTGTCAGAAGTCAAATTACGTTAGTTTGTGATTGAAGTTCGCTTATGAATTCGTTTGATACCAGAGTTATTTGAAATTGTATCATGTTAATATGTCTTATTAGACTAGATGAACGTCAGTGACAAGGGGTTTGGTGATTTATAACTGAAACAGAACGACACGATTAAAATTGAAGTCTTGAAAACAGCATGTGATACCGACTTGGATTGTCCTCTTAAACAGGGTTACAAAATAAGGCGTATTGTCTTAAAGTGCCTATGAAATGAAATTTTTTCTTTCGGTATAGAAAATTTATCATCTTAATACAACTGAAATGGATAAATAAATTTTCAAAACGTCAGAGCCTGAAGATGTGATGGTTGGCTAAAAAAGTGGTTACATTTCTTTTTGGGGCGAGTTTGTACGTATACTCTCGCATTTCACGTCTGTTTTCCTCTCATATTGCTTACAATCCTCAGTGTTATTGAACAAACTACGATGTACATGTAAGACTGAATCAGATTGGAACAAAAATTGATCAATACGTGTGTATTGAAAACTGCTATATTTCTTGTAGTCTGCTGGAGATGATTTGGTACATTTCAGCGGCGGAATTAGAACGGACTTCCATTTGTTCCAATGTTTTGTCGCATATGTCTTTACCCTGCGTTCCTCGCTAAGGAAAAAAAACCCTCTGGCACCCTGGGTACAAAATGAACGGATTTTGTCTTAAAGAGGGTCAGGTTTGAAGACCTTAGCGGTGGCACCCCACCCGTGCTAGGAGACTTTGCTCCGGGTTTTATATTTAGTAAATTACACTGAGAGCTCTCTGTTAAACAAATTCTGTTGTGTTTTCTGTAACAGGCCGTCAAGTATGGTTGCCGAAATGTAGCAAAATTCGATAAAAATATATTTCCATTCGATAAAATATATTTTCATTCGATAAAATATATTTTCATTCGATAAAATATATTTCCATTCGATAAAATATATTTCCATTCGATAAAATATATTTCCATTCGATAAAATATATTTTCATTCGATAAAATATTTTTTCATTCGATAAAAATATATTTTCATTCGATAAAATATATTTTCATTCGATAAAAAAATTCATTCGATAAAATCACGTGGTAACATTAGGCCTGGTCGCATAGCTGAAACATGGCGAGGGATGTAGCCCAGACTGACTTCTTGATCGTGGAAAGACTTTTTCTCAGCAGCAGTGTTGTTCAATCAGTTGGACCAAGAGAACATGACTTTATCAGTTCTTAGAAGTGTTTCAGATGGTGTCGTAAACTACGCCGGGAGTGTACTGATCAGAGTTGCAATATAAACTTTGTAATCCACTTATATTGGTGGAATAGGATGGCTGAAATTGGAAGGAGAACCACTCTACTTTAGCCTCCTACGCATACGCTCTTTGGGAATATCACGCAATCTGCAGGCGTGATGAGTCCAAAGAACGTCTGAGCAGGGAGTGTAGCTTCCTACGAAAACCTACGCAGCTGCACTACGGACACTCCGCTCTGACTACGGAACATACAAAACACAAAACACAGCAGTTTTGAATTCTCCCAAACTTTCACGAGTTCCCATAAACTCTATGGAAGTGAGAAAGAGGTTATTCTTTTTTCAAATAATTGTTCCAAGCAAATTTATATTTTGATACATTTCCCTCACGTGTAGCGGTCTGAGGAAAAAATGGTGACTGCTTCCGTAGAATATGATGTGCCGATTGATGGATTAATTATGAACGACTACAGTATAGTGTAATTTTTTTGTTTCATGGGACCCCTTATTTTTAATAATACTGAAAAAAAAAATCGACAGTAAAGGCAACAATAATTTATCATGTATTTCACTCTTGATCCTTTCAACTGTCCGCTTAAATCGCCGGGACAGCAATCATTGGTGTCCACTTACTGGAGGTGTCCGTTAACAGACTAAGGTTCGACTGTAAATTAAATCATGTCCGCTCTTATATTTGTTTGTGTTATGGTTTGTTTGATCATTTGTAACTTTGTTTGAGTTAGAATCATAATTTTTTATAAGGATAGTTCATTTTATAGGGTAGCAGTAGAGTAGTCCAATGATACTCTACCCTGGTCCCAGAGGTTTTATTTCTTATTTCTGAAAGAAAACAAAGAAAACCTCTGGGCCCAGGTTATTGATAGTCCATATAGGTAGTCCATATAGTAGGCCATGGGCCATGGACTCCAGGGGTCGGCGGAATGTACCGAAACAATCCCGCAAACACACTGCTCCCCAATGGGCAGCAGTCATAACACAAACAGTGGCCTTCCTGTTCCATTCACAGCGATAGAACGTGGACCCATATCGGCCATACTTGTGGTTCTCATTCCAATTTCAGCCATTCTATTCCACCAATATAAGTGGATTACAAAGTTTATATTGAAATGAATATATGATCATCGCAGTTGTGAATGCAATTTAAGCAATTGCAATTTTTAAGCCAGAAAACAATTCTGGCTTCAACTTCAATTCTATATTGCAACTCTGATCAGTACACTCCCGGCATAGTTTACGACACTGTCTGAAACACTTCTAAGAACTGATAAAGTCATGTTCTCTTGGTCCAACTGATTGAACAACACTGCTGCTGAGAAAAAGTATTTCCACGCCATGTTTCAGCTATGCGACCAGGCCTAACGTTACCACGTGATTTTATCGAATGAATTTTTTTTATCGAATGAAAATATATTTTTATCGAATAAAACAAAATTATTGAATAAAATATATTTTATCGAATGAAAATATATTTTTATCGGATGGAAATATATTTTATCGAATGAAAATATATTTTATCGAATGGAAATATATTTTATCGAATGAAAATATATTTTATCGAATGAAAATATATTTTATCGAATGAAAATATATTTTATCGAATGGAAATATATTTTTATCGAATGGAAATATATTTTATCGAATGGAAATATATTTTATCGAATGAAAATATATTTTATCGAATGGAAATATATTTGTTGGTGCTATACGTAAGTTCATTGTTACACTAGAATCTCTAGCTTTATATTTGGGTCGTCACGCAACGCTTCTTCATTGCGTGACTTCTCCATTGTGTGACGTTCCAAATAAGCTTCCGTTTGTGCTAAGACGCGAACGAGAGTTGCTGAGAAACTCTCTTTCGCGCTTGACCGCCAATTATTATCATGCGCTCTTATTGACTCTCCTATGCTCTCATCAAATTTTAACCTGCTCAAATCAGTTAATTTCACGATGATAGTCGACGAGGGTTTTCGTTGGTTTGACAGGCATATGTTATCAACTCTCGCGTACTGTCAGCTCGTTTAGTGCACGCTGATGAACAAAACAAAACAAAAACAAAAAACAACAAACAATAAAGTGCTAGCAGAAGCTTATCACTTCTTCTGGTGCTAATCCCGTCTCCGATACGGGACTGATTGAGCCTGTAATTTTCGACCGGACGTTGCTAAGCAACATGACATATCCTCATTGCGCTATGCTGGCGTGACAATTTTCGGAGTACTCGTGAGTGCTCGCGCTGTTTCTTGATTGGATAATAAGAATCGGAAACTTCGCCTCTAGATTTCTCCAAAAATGGCACTTGTTCCCCGGCAGGATAGTCGATGAGAATTAAGAAAACTCTCATCCCCTTCCTTAGGGCAATGAACCGTTTACATTGAATTACACCATCCATGTTCTTTTAAGAAACTTTAAAAAGTTTCTCTGTTGTGTTAAACTGTTGATTTCCAAGTTCACAGACCTGAAAACCGTGAACTACATGTATGTACAATATTATATGAAGCATTACACCACCTTTTTCACAGTTTCACTGTTATATTGAATGTTGATATTGTAAGTTTACAAATCTGGAAAACATTGAATTGTGTAGAATGTGTACAGTACTACATTAATTAAGTCTTAGACTACAACTATTTTCGGCACAGTTACCAAACTCATTGGTCTTGAAAGTTACTTAGTTCATCTATTATTTTCTTTTTTACAGACTAAAATATTAATCATTACACTGTTCTGATTTAAGAAACCTTGTTACAATTGAAATGAACAGACTCATTTTGTTTAGCTTCTGAAGAACTACACAGACCACAATGCTATGTTGTTATTTTTTCTCAGTAAAAGTCTTTCCACTTGGGCGTAAATTCTTCAGATTTTTATCAGTCATGAATTCCTGTTATTCTCTTTTACTACACTTATGCTACATACAATTCAAAAACTGGTTAGATTCCTACATAATTTGCACATAATTTGCACTACATTAATGTAGCACTCCTACCAGAACTACCCATGCTTAACCCAATAATTATCCTGAAAGTCACCTCGGTACACAATTAACTGCACTCGAATTATATCATCTAGCCTAATTTGTCAATTTAACAAGGAATATGTGAACCACGCAAGTCCTAATTAATCCCCCTAACTGAAAATTCCCTTCGCATACACTCAAATCAGTCTGATTACTACGAGTAATTAATCAAATGCCTTAAATCCTATTCTTGCGTTGAAAAAATGGCCCGTTAAAAAGGGCAATATCCGTGGTAACCAGCATGCATACAGCTCTAGAAGGTTTGTACAACTCGACGTAAAGAAAAATCACTGAAACCTCTTGTTTATACGGTTACGCCTGGTTTCAAAATGATCGCAACGGTCGCAGTCGCAACGATCGCAAGAGTGGTTTCCATATGATCGCAACGGTCGCAGTCGCAACGATCGCAAGAGTGGTTTCCATATGATCGCAACGATCGCTGCAATCGTTGTGACTGCAATCGTTGCGATCATATGGAAACCAGCCTTTAGTATCAAGTAAGTAAGAACATTCTAGCGTAATAAACACTAATTGGTGACACAATCAAAAAAATAATAATTAAAAAAACAAACAACAAAATAGCTGACAAATCTCTAAACATCATTAATTAACCTACAGTGGAATTCCATTTTCAGTTTGAACCAATTTTCGTTTCCGTTGGAGGTTCGAGAAATCGGGAGTCCACCGTATTTATAAAATGGGCTAAGACTATCATATCTGTATCCAAGTCGCCCAGCTTAGACACCGCCAGTTTTACTTCCTACTTGACAATGTGTTGGGGCATACATATAGTACATACATCAGGGGCACCCAACGGATCGTTTCGGTGGAATATCCGTTCGGAAGGCCTATAATCGCCTCAGATATTCGGTTAGGTAAATTCATCTCAAACTTTCTGAATATGAGAAAATTAATGCCTTTTGTTTTCGGAGAGATAAAAATGTCGTTTTGGGTACGGTTCGGAAAGGCAAAAGCAGCTCATAAATTTGGGTAATAAGATTTCAATTTGAAAGTTCAGCTAACGTATCCGAATAGATACATTTAACTGCAAAAAAGCATAATTATAACGTAAAAGCAACGTTCCGACACCTACAGGAAAATGTTGTCGTTGGGTGCCCCTGATTTGTACATACATACATCAACTCTATTTTAACCCTTTCGCTCCCAGAGTCAAACCTTGAGTCAATAAATGTGATTGTAACTTTTAAGTCTGTGGATGAAACCCTAATGTGTGACCATTCAAATGGAAGCTATTGAACAGCACGTTCATGTGGTACTGTTTGTTTTTGACAATTTTGCAAAACGAAATTCAATATTTTTCCCCTCAGTTTTGAACTTAGCACTCTTGGGAGTAAAAGGGCTAACTTGAATTTACAGAGTACCTATATATCAACATCGACACATAACATAAAAATAAACACAAAGCGAAAATTGCAAAACACCATATGGTCTCTTTTGTCTGTTCCTTCCGTTCTTCTCTTTTCGTCTGTTCCGTCTCTCTCACGTGCACTCTTTTCGTCTGTTCCGTCTCTCTCACTCTTTCCGTTTCCTCATGCTGTTGTATTTTAGTAACAACAATTCCGCAGATACCAGTTATAGCAGCTGCACCAACTGCCGCCCAGCCGACAGGAGCAATAATTATAGTAACGGCCACAGCTGCGCCACCAACCGCGGATGCAACTTTTGCTATTTTTTTGGACATTGCCCTAGTAAAATAAGATAAATTATTAGTAGTCCTCGGAATTTTTCTCATCCAATATTATTTCCCAAATAGGAGAGTTCGCAGTCCTATTACATATACTTATCGCTGGTACCGCAATTTCTTTTTTATTCGCCGAAGCTTCTCATTTATTTTTAAATTGTCCAGATCAAACTGAAAGCCAAAATAAAGTCGATATTTAACCGAAACTATTTGTTTCTATTTCCAAGGTGATTCTTAATAAAGTTATTATTACAGTAGCACCTCCCTGTGCGACCACCTCTCATAAGCGACCACCTCTCATAAGCGACCACCTCTCGTAAGTGACCACCTCTCATAAGCGACCACCTCTCGTAAGCGACCACCTCTCATAAGCGACCACCTCTCGTAAGCGGCCACCTCTCGTAAGTGACCTCTTTTACAAAATACCAAAATTTCCTCTCGTAAGCGACCGCGACCACTTTGGGGGCCAATGGTTTGAAATTTTCTATTGTTTTTAACCTCCAGTGAGCAACCATTTCACATGATACGATCTCACTATGTGCGCAAATTAGGTAATGAAAGACCGTACAACCCTGAAATGACGACAAAATTTGTTGTTCTTACATTATTATAAATTTCTGATAGCCGATGCTCGCTGTATACTAGGCACATTGCCTGTTGATTAAGCCTCTGACACTACTTAAGGCTATTGACTCAAAATTTAGATCCTCCGTAGTCTGACCTCTGGTAAGCGACCACCTACAATGGGCGACAATATTGTTGACACACTGTCATTTTGAACCCCATTCTCTCGTATAGCAGACCGATTTCACCCCCTACCTCCTTATTTTGACCCCCCTCCCCCAAAACAATGTTGTGGTTTGTTTCCTGAGGTCTGTCGCTGCAATCATTCAACATTGGATGGGGGGAGGGGGTGTTGTGGCAGAGTGTGGTGAATTTGAAAATCTACTGATTAATATGCCATGAAAACTGCTACGCGAAAACAATGTGTCAACTATTCAAACTTCATTGAATATTCATGATCCCTCGCAATGACGTCATTGGCATTATGTAAGCAACTTTTAAAATGATATGCATCTGTGTCAGTTAAGTAGGTAACAAGTCATGGTGTCAACAACTCGCTACGCTATGGCAGACCAGTCGCGTCCTATTCCGGTCAACAACGAAGAATTTGTGGAAATAGTACAGGCTTTACAGCCCAACGTGGATAATGCGACGAATAATCCTGTCTCTGAGGCGGCTTCAGTTTTTTCAGGCCCGGCGAACTCTCAACAGTACTCGCTGGAGGCTTCACGACAAGATTCTGTTAATTCGCAAGCCCCGGGAAACTCTGAGAAGGCAGAAGGAACTTTGGAGGTAAAATTATAGCTTTATCCTTCTAGTTGCTCTTTATTTGTTGGGTTATAACGAGCTAGCTTGTTGTAGGTGTAATTTATCGGATTGTTGGTCGTTTCTTCGCAAGCACGTGGCTGGTAATTTATGCGAAGATGCACATCCGAGCATCATGGTCCAGTGTTATGTCTTAGCTCTTATTATTTCTTTGGCGGGCTAAATCCCTATTTTCATTTTCCGGACGCGACTGGTGACTCGTGCTTTGCTCATACTTTCCTATATTGCATTTGTTTATAATTTATTTGTAGACTGCTTAGTCGTTGTCAGAAAACAGAGAGAGGACCTGGATATACGATCAACGCAAGGGGGTGAAGCCTTTAGGTATAGGGTGTGGCTGTGTGCCCACCCAATAGGTGAGGCTGTGTGTCCACTCAAGGTGTATGTCTGTGTGCCCACTCAAGTATGTCTGTGTGCCCACCCAAGAGGTGTGGCTGTGTGCCCACTAAGGGGTGCGGCTGTGCGCTCACCCAAGAGGTGAGGCTGTGTGCCCACTAAGGGGTGCGGCTGTGCGCTCACCCAAGAGGTGTGGCTGTGTGCCCACTAAGGGGTGCGGCTGTGCGCTCACCCAAGAGGTGTGGCTGTGTGCCCACTAAGGGGTGCGGCTGTGCGCTCACCCAAGAGGTGAGGCTGTTTGCCCACCGAAGAGGTGTGGCTATGTGCCCACCAAAGAGGTGTGGAGAGGTGTGAAGAGGTGTGATTGTTTTCTTAGAAAAGTCTCGTAACAGGTCAACCGAAATTCCCGAGAATGCTTGCCCCATTCGTACCCAAGTGGATCGTTCATTCGTTGCGAGGATCTTAATTTACTGAGCCAGTACAACTGGAAATGAATCCACTAGCCATTTAGTTATAAAGCTCGCGTCCCATATGTAATGCAAATTATGCCAGGATTTTGTCAACAAATCTTCCCTGCTAGCAGAGTCTCGTTTTCCATGCTTAAAATAATGGAAAAGGAGACTCTGCTAGTAGGGAACAACAAATCCAACTGGCGAAGAAGACATTCTTCGCTTATCACTGGTATAAGGAGTGGATATACAAGTGGCCATACAGTTTTTTGGGGGTAGTAGCCTTTATTAGTGCAAAGTGCACTATAGGTATGGATGTGAAGGGCCGTCCTGGTTATAAGAAGCTAATTCGCTATTTCCGACTACTTCACTATGCCGTAAACTTTGATAATCAATTAATTAATTAATATGAATTAATAAATCTTGGGGGTCACTTTAATACAGATAGGTTTTAAAGGCAAGCTATAGCTGTCAATGAGGATGGAACAGCTCAATAGAAATGGGCCTAACATTAATTGTTTGGGTCACTCAGGTAACGGCTTGTTGGGTATTTGACCCGAGACCCCTTGAAACCTCTTTTATATCGGAAACGCTGTCTACGGATACTGGCCATTCCCCCGGGGGAGGGGGGACTTCCATATAAAAGTGACAGGAGTGCACGATCGTCGTACGTACCTTTTAGGGGTTAAAATTCGTGGTTTGGTACCGCTTAGGGTGTTGAAATCTAAAATGACTGCCGTTAGAGTTATTCCGGTACCTTTAAGCTGGTATTAAGCTGGAAAAAATATATAACAGGGACTAGTTTTGTCTTAGAATTGGTACCTCTTAGGGGTGAAAATGAATTCGAGCCACACCCACAAAAAGAGATTTTGGTACCTATTAGGGGTTCTTTTCAAAATTTTCGGCGATCACCCCCGTCAATTTTATATGGGAGTCCCCCCTCCCCCCGGGGGGCATACCTTTCAGATTCCATGTGCTCTATCAACAGATCAGACCGTTCATCAACGCGCTTTCTTTGATAGGGACGCAACATAGTCTGAGCGACAGTTGCGTAATTAAGCTCAGCAACTAAGTGAAGTGGTGTCTTCCAGGAAAGCTCAGCTTTGTCTTTGAAGTATTTGTATTTCTTAATAGCTTTGTCTTTATTCAGGATTATTGTAACAAGGCGATTTACCTGGAAAGAAATTGTGAACCAGTCAATTTCTAGTAAAAATTATTGTTATAAATTATATTACAAAGCGGACACTCGAACAATGAACGCTATGGCTTTATTTTCACTTATGTTTTACTTTTTTTAAACTTGTTAATAATGAAGCTACTTTTTTAAATGTATTAAATTTTATTATTTAAAATGTATTTATTAAAGTTTATTACTCTTTATCCCCCGGCCCTGTAAATATCACGCCTCCAGGATTGATCGGGGAAAAAATCACAAAAAAATTGCGTTACTTCCTCTTGCCACCAAATTTGGCAAACAGGAAGTGTATACGTTTAGCCATGTTTTACCCCATATATGGTAGTCGTCTCCATTTTGTATTTGTGAGAGTAATGGCCGACAAAGGCTAAAAATTCCCGGACCAACACGTTCGATGTTGAGGATGTTTTACGTATGCTAGATGAAGAAATGAATGATGGAGAATGTATGTCAAGTGACGAGGAAAGTGTTTTGGATAAGGAACTGTACGATATGGACCGAGAATTGAGGTTAGCGATAAGTAAACTTTCAAACATCTCACTTCGAAATCGCCATGTTGAAACACGTTTTCAAAATGTAATTATATGCTATGTAGATCGGCCTTTTATGTTCGAAACCTCGTCTTTTACATGAAATAGTTGTCCAACTTTATCTCCAACTTGATCTTCATGTTTCTAAAGCTCGATTTTTGGCCGTAAATCAACTTTGTACTTCACACGCGGAAACGCGAAAGTAGCGTGGTTGCGTGGAGATGTCACGAGGGGACGCCGACTTGGGGACTAGGGGACGTGCTACGAGGGGGCGTGTTTGTTTCCTTTCAGGCAGATTTTGGTGGATATTTTGCCAACAAAACAAGGAAACAAATGTGTTTTAAACTTTTTCCTGTAACTACACATCAGCTTTGAAATTTTTATTTTTGTTTACATTTTGTGCATAAATTATGCAAATTTTGGTATTGTAATTATAATTTTTTTTAACTGTAATGAGTTTCTAGAGGGGAAAATGTGCTTTTTTGAAAGCTTATTTATACCTCTTTCAAATGAGGTATATCTTTGCACACTGTTGTAAATACCTGTAGAGATATTAAATAAATAAGGACATTCGTCAATTTTGCCTGTTTTTTGGCCGGGGGATAAAGAGATTTTATTTTATTAAATTTATTATAAATATTATTTATTATCTAACTGTAAATCGAAGCATTATGGCCGAGACAATTTTATTTTGTACGTTTTTCTGTGTTTTTATCAAACTTAGACCACCACGATTGTACTTTGATAAAAATGTGGGGAAACAGGAAGAAAAAAAATTAATGTCTCGGCTGTTGCTTAGAATCACGGCTATGATATTGATTGGCTAGTTCTGAAAAAAGTAGAAAATAGTAATATGATCGCAACGATCGCTGCAATCGTTGTGACTGCGATCGTTGCGATAATATGGGATCAAAAGCCGAGACTTTTTTGCCGTCCATAGCCTGGAGTAACTGATCCGTAACGTACAGCAGAGCTGTTTCTGTCGAGTGAAGTTTTCTGTTTCCGCTCAGACAAACTCGATCGTCTAGTACCCTGGACATACCCTTTTGCGCTCTTTTGCTTACAGAGGGGCAAAACTCTGGAATTCCTTAAACTGTAATATTAAGTCTTTAAAATGTCCTAAGAATTTTAAGCGTCATCTTGCTAATTTGTTATTAGATTAATTTCCTACATTTGTAATATTTTTAATATTTTTAATAGGGAAATGTCATCTCAAACTTTCTGAATATATGGGAAAATTAATGCCTTTTGTTTTCGGAGAGATAAAAATGTCGTTTTGGGTACGAAAAAGGTCAGCTTGGATTTTCGGAAAGGCAAAAGCAGCTCATAAATTCGGGAAATAAGATTTCAATCCCTAACATTTTCTGAAGTTTGAAAGTTCAGCTAACGTATCCGAACAGATACATTTAACTGCAAAAAAGCATAATTGGTATAGGTAATAGCATGAGTTGAAGCGGCTCGTTATATTTTGGACAATTTTGAAATATTACGAGCCGGTATTATTCCAAATACTACGTACAACTCATGCTATTATTTGTTTATAATACAAGGCAGATATCCTACCCGAGTACACGACGATCGTAGCTTCACAGATGTCATTGGAGCTTCGTTTTGGAATGCTTTGTTCAGCTTAGTTATACCACACAAAAGTGTTTTGCTTTCAATATTCGTAGGTTTTTGGACACTTTGACAGATAATCTCGTTGAAATGCCCACTTTAGTCCACACGCGTACGCTAAACAATATAAATATGTCCGTCATCTTTTTTTTTTCTTCTTAGAGTCAATTGTCACACTTGCCATATTTGGAAGATAGTGGTATTTCCAGGGACCGCGCAGGGGGAGGGGTTAAAGCCCCCCCACTTTTCTAAAAATATAATAAAAATAAAAATTTCCAGAAGTCATTTTACTAGTTAACGTTTTTTACTGGAAGTTGGTGATAAAAATTTTCTGTTTGATCTGCAGTAGTTCGCAAAGACAAAAGTTGCAATGACCATCAGCAAAGTAGGCGTGATTACAACTGAACAAATATCAAGAGTTAACTGATAACTTTGAGTTGACTGACTATATGCTATTGAGCAGTTGTATCTTGCGTTTTATAGAGAAACGTTTTTATGACAACATTTTATCGCCATAGATACTTTTATCTGAGAATTATACACAGCTCTGGACATCGCGGGACACAGGAGTCCTGCGTGATAACCAACAGAGAAGCACACATGGTAAAATGAGCATAATTAACGAAGGATTCTGGCTGTTGGAAAGAAAATTCTTTCTACAAAAATCTCTGATTGCTTTTCGAAAAATGGACAACTCTCTCTGAATTTAAAGACCGGATAATAAATGTTGATTATTGTATTAAAAACAGTCGCTTTTTAAGCGCTGAAAGTTGGTAATTTGCACCACGATTGTTAATTTTAGATGCATTTCCAACCATTTCAGAGGACTTAAATTCACAATTTTCCCGAGGGACCATGCCCCCGGATCCCCCTAGATGGCTCACGCTGACACGTTCGCATTAGCCCCTGCACTCAAAAAAGTGCTGCGGGCCCTGTCGCCTTGTGAACACCCCGTTATTACGGACACCCGCTATTACGGATAAAATACAGCCCCCTGGCGAAAGCTATACAGTCAACTCTCTCTAAGCGGACACCACTGTAAGGCGGACACCTCCCTAAGACGGACATGGATGGCTGGTCCTGGCCGAATTTTACTTGTTAGTCTGTAACTTAACTCTCTTTAAGGCGGACACCTCTCTAAGGCGGACAGCGGACACTTTTTTCTCAAAATTCTGGTCAAAATACCTCTCAAGGCGGACACTAGAAGTGCATTTTTTGCACAATCAATGGATTATAGGCCAGATATTAATTCAAATTGACCTACTGTTTCATGAGTCAAATTGTAAAATAGTTTTACTGATCAGCTTTGAACGTTCCAGTTCTGACGTCACGGGTTTCTATCATGAACTCTTTATAAGGCGGACACCTCTCTAAGGCGGACAGCTAGAGCTGGTCCTGAGGGTGTCCGCTTTAGAGAGAGTTGACTAAGAGGTTTGACAGAAAATGACTCTCGCTATTGCGGAATTATGGACACTTTCGTGGTACCAATTTTTGACTCTCAATAAAGCGGCCACCTTGAGCTTCTCATATAACACATTTATAGTCCGTTGTTCGTTATTGGTCACACTTGCGGAATGTTTATTTTCGCATTGATTTCTTGCTACAGGACTTTGCTTTTTCACATTGCTTGCGCCTTTTCCTCCCAGACTCTGATTATTTGATGGCACTTTTTTTTCTCACACCCCGCGCTATTGCAGACTTTCGCTATCTTAATACGGCCTCCAAACTACGTACCGAGGGTGTCCGCTATAAGCGAGAGTTTCCAATATGATATCCTCGAATTAATGCGTTCTTGATTTAATATTTTCCTCAAAATAACGGAACGTGTACGTCTTTGAAAAGTTAATTAACATAAATGGGCTAAGACTATAATATCTGTATTCAAGTAGCTCTTGCGTAGGCAAATGACAAATTTAAACATTCAATTATGTTGAGTGAATTTTGTACGCAAAGCAGAAGAATCTGTTTATGCTTCGTTGCATGCTCTCAGCTCACCTTTGTTTATATCAGGGAATGACTTTCACTTCGTGTTGCTCGATCTCCTTTTCTTGAAGCCGACTTTAGGAAACTGAAACTGAAACTAAAATTTAGTGTCTATATAATATATACACAGAAGCTTATCACCTAGGTGATAAGCTTCTGATATACAAAACTGATTTCCATGGTTCTTTGTTCAAAAACAGATCACATGCATGTTAACGTACAAGCACACTAAAAACAGCTTACCACTCAGCCTAGTCCCTCGCCTCTTTCTCTCTTGAGCGAGCACAAAGTACACGTAAGGACCTGGGAACGATGAGTTTGTGTGACGTCATGAAATTTCGTGCCAAATGGAGTAAGCGGGAAGGGAACGCCTGGGTACTAGGCTGAGGAGCAAGCAGGCTATGCAGGTTAGAAAACAGGAATCCCGGAACTGGAATACTCGGATTACTTGCTTCAATTCAATTCAATTCAATTCAATTCAATCAATTCAATTTTCTAAATTCCATTTCGATCTGGGCCACAGGTTTGTCACAAGACTGTTTGGGAGCTACTTACTAAGCATTATGACGTATCCTCATTGCGCTATGCTGGCGTGACAATTTTCGGAGTACTCGTGAGTGCTCGCGCTGTTTCTTGATTGGCTAATAAGAATCGGAAAACTGTTCGAGTATTCGAACGAAGATTTGCCAAAACGGCACTTGTTCATAATCGATGAGAATTAGGAAAACTCTCGTCCCCTTCCTTCGGGCAATGAACTATTTACAATATTATATGAAGCATTACACCACCTTTTTCACAGTTTCACTGTTATATTGATTGTTAATATTGTAAGTTTACAAATCTGGAAAACATTGAATTGTGTAGAATATGTACAGTACTACATTAATTAAGTCTTAGACTGCAACTATTTTCACAGTTTCCAAACTCATTGGTCTTGAAAGTTACTTAGTTCATCTATTATGCTCTTTTTTTTTTTTCTATAAACTAAAATATTAACCATTACACTGTTCTGATTAAAGAAACCTTGTTACAATAATATTGAAATGAACAGACTCATTTTATTTAGCTTCTGAAGAACTACACATATTGTTCCTGTTTGGTTTATTATTACATCTTTGGTGTTTTTTCTACCTTAGTGAACTATTATTTTGAGGTTTTTTTTTAACTCGAATGTAATTCTGTTTATCAGAAACATGAGTTTTAACTCATTTAAAAAATATTGTGACTTATAACGTTAACCCATCAAATATTTTTCTCGCGCGCGATTGGTCTAAACACGTCACGTGACGCAGCCAAAACTGGGGAATATCTGGGTGATATTCCCCAAGTGATATTCCCCAGTTTTGAAAATTTGCGTTTCACGTTCGCAGGTTCAGTTTTCGTCTCAAATAAATTGCTAAATTAAATAAAACTGATTGTTTTGAACAGACTAGAAATATTTTTGAACGCCAACATAATTATTTTGATATTTAACAGCTTAGCCGACCGAGATCTTCCACGGCAAACAGAGCGGCCTTGTGAAAAAAATATTTGAAGGATAATAACTGCAATAGCCTCCATTTGGCTTTAAAAATATGCTCGGATATTTGTCCTTGGACATTATCTGTTCCTCGAAGCTCACAGTTTCGCTTCTCGGAACAGATAATGTCCGCGGACAAATATCCGAGCATATTTCCTCGCCAAATGGAGGCTATTGTTTATATAGCTCCGCTAACTGCACTCGAATTACATCCTAATTTGTCAATTTATTAAACAAGGAATATGTGAACTAAGTAAGTCCCAATTAATCCTGCTAACTGAAATGCCCTTCGAACACACTCTCTAATCAGCCGATCCAAGAACCTGTCCTGGTCAAACCTAAAGCCAAAAGTCGATAATTAACCGAGTTTTTACATGTATTTATTTTAGTAAACGTGTTTGTTTCAGCAGGAACCTCTTCTTATTAAAATTTCATCACTTCTTTTGTGGCTAGAAAAATATCTGTAAAATCACGAATGATTTTACTGTGGTGGGTGTAAAAATATGCTTCAGAAATCCGTAAAATAATTTTTCAAAGCCGGTCGTTTTCTTCGAAAAGTCTCGAAACGTCAATCAAGCAAAATTCCCGGAAAATTCGGCGCACACCAGACATTTAAGAAAGCTTTAAACTTTGTTTACTGCAAAAGCTCGCTATGCAAATTATACCAGGATTATGTTAAAATACAACTGGCGAGGAAGACGTTCTTCGCTTTGATCACTAGTATAAGGAGTGGATCTACATGTACAAGCGGCCTTACAGTTTTTTGGGATAGTAGCCTTTATTTTATTTTGGGTACTTATCAGTTATCTAAGATCGTCGCGAGCGAAAAAGCCACTGTTTCACTTTAGTCTACCTAAGCTTTGCAGCTGTTATTTGTGTCGTCATGCAACGCTCCTCCCAAATAATAAACGGGTTGATAGAGACTACTGTTTCAGCACACACACATCTTTAGCTTTCCATCGGAAATGATATCAGTAAATTAACCATTACAAGAAAATATCGTTAAAAAAAGAAGAAAGAAATAGCCGGTTCACTGTTTCTTGGTTTAGCACTGTCCGCAAAAAATGGTCGTGCGAATGATTTCGCGAAGCTATTTTATTTCCTCTCGCTATATTTCGCTTCTCACTCAACGGACAAAGGAAAAAGGAACTGCTCTTTGTAATTATTGCAACATGCATGATATTCTCGAAATGGCGTTCGTGATTATTTTCCAGAATGTTCGTTGTTCACTCTTTTTGTCGTGTACGTCTTTTAAAAAGTTGAATTAATAAACATAAATGGTCTGAGTATTGTAGCCCGGGATTGTAGGCCGTAGCCAAAAAAAGCGCAGTTTTATAGGCATCCTGTTTGCTAACTCGCTCGACCAAGCCAGGAAAAGATCAAAGTGTTTCACATACATTTTGCTTGCTACTTGCGTAGGCATATGACAAATTTAAAACACGACTATTATATGCTTCGTTGTGTATGTTCTCAGCTCACCTTTTTTTATATCAGAGAATTGTCTTTCGATCTCTCGCGCTTGTCTCTCGATCTCCTTTCTTGAAGCTGAGCTTTGATACTGAAACTGAAACAAAAGTTTAGTGTCTACAAAACTGATTTCCATGGTTCTTTGTTCAAAAACAGATCACATACTGCATACATGTGCAGTACTTACATTAATTAAGTCTTAGACTGCAACTATTTTTCACAGTTTCCAAACTCATTGGTCTTGAAAGTTACTTAGTTAATCTATTATGCCGCCTTTTTTCTATAAACTAAAATATTAACCATTATAATCCATCAAACTTTTTTCTCGCGCACGATTGGTCTAAACACGTCACGTGACGCAGCCAAAACTGGGGAATATTCCCCAGTGATATTCCTCAGTTTTGAAAATTTGCGTTTCACGTTCGCAGGTTCAGTTTTCGTCTCAAATAAATTGCTAAATTAAATAAAACTGATTGTTTTGAACAGACTAGAAATATTTTTGAACGCCAACAGAATTATTTTGATGTTTAAAACAGCTTGGCCGACCGAGAACTTCCAGGCAAACACAGCGGCCTTGTGAAAAAATATTTGAAGGATAATAACTACAATAGCCTCCATTTGGCTTCAAAAATATGCTCGGATATTTGTCCTTGGACATTATCTGTTCCTCGAAGCTCACAGTTTTCCTCGAGCTTCGCTCTCGGAAAACTGTTCGCTTCTCGGAACAGATAATGTCCGCGGACAAATATCCGAGCATATTTCCTCGCCAAATGGAGGCTATTGTTTATATTACTCCTCTAACTGCACTCGAATTACATCATCTAGCCTAATTTGTCAATTTATTAAACAAGGAATATGTGAACTAAGTAAGTCCCAATTAATCCTGCTAACTGAAATACCCTTCGAACACACTCTCTAATCAGCCGATCCAAGAACCTGTCCTGGTCAAACCTAAAGCGAAAAGTCGATAATTAACCGAGTTTTTACATGTATTTATTTTAGTAAATGTGTTTGTTTCAGCAAGAACCTCTTCTTATTAAAATTTCATCACTTCTTTTGTGGCTAGAAAAATATCTGTAAAATCACGAATGATTTTACTGTGGTGGGTGTAAAAAAATGCTTCAGAAATCCGTAAAATAATTTTTCAAAGCCGGTCGTTTTCTTCGAAGTCTCGAAACGTCAATCAAGCAAAATTCGGCGCGCACCAGACATTTAAAGAAAGCTTTAAACCGGGGTGTTTACTGTAAAAGCTCGCTATGCAAATTATGCCAGGATTATGTTAAAATACAACTGGCGAGGAAGGCGTTCTTCGCTTTGATCACTACTAACTATGATCACTAGTATAAGGAGTGGATCTACATGTACAAGCGGCCTTACAGTTTTTTGGGATAGTAGCCTTTATTTTATTTTGGGTACTTATCTAAGATCGCGAGCGAAAAAGCCACTGTTTCACTTTAGTCTGCTAGCTTTGCAGCTGTTATTTGTGTCGCCATGCAACGCTCCTCCCAAATAATAAACGGCTTGATGGAGACTACTGTTTCAGCACACACACGAAAAGTTCAAAGTGTTTCACATACATTTTGCTTGCTACTTGCGTAGGCGCATATGACAAATTTAAAACACGACTATTATATTGCCTAGAAAGGTGATCAATTCAATTCTGTTGAGTGAATTTTGTACAGCCAAGCAGAAAAATCTGTTGCGTATGCTCTCAGCTCACCTTTGTTTATATCAGGCTCTCGCTTGTTGCTTGATCTCCTTTTCTTGAAGCTCACCGACTTTGATCTGAAACTGAAACTAGAGTTTAGTGTCTGCAAAACTGATTTCCATGGTTCTTTGTTCAAAAACAGATCACATACATGTTAACGTACAAGCACAATACCTTGCTTCTTTGTTTGCTTGTTTACTTCCTTGTTGAGAAACTTTCGTTTTTGGGGGAGTGGGTAATATTCCTTTTCACAGTTAACTTGTGATATTTGCATAACAATACATTTAAACATAGAAGCGAGGCAATTTCGGGCACCTGTCCAACACTATTGGTAGAACGAACAATAGGACATTGAATAAAATCAATGTCAATATATAGCCCTAACAACAATAGAGCTGCTACACACAGAGGGCCAATGAAATTAGAAGCGTCCGACAGCTGCTACACTTCCGAAAACATCTGAGCAGGGTTGTTCAAAAGCTAATCCAGGATTAGCGCAAATTTTGATTTCGGTTTTGCAACTTTTCAGTGAGGCTTTTTGTTGATATTTTTTGTCTTTCTGTTTTGACTTTGACTAATCTTAAACTTTACAAAACATCAGCAGAGAAAAACACAAGTGGAATTGAAAGCTTGTTTAACTTTTAATCCAGGATTAGTGTTAATCGGCTTTGAACAACCGGGGCCTGGGCCCAGTTGTTCAAAGGGTGGATAACGCTATCCACCAGATAAATCACTATCCAGTAGATAAGTGTTAACAAAACAAACTACGCTATCCACTGGATAGTGATTTATCCGGTGGATAGCGTTATCCACCCTTTGAACAACTGGGCCCAGGGGATCAAAACATCATGGGATCTGGGGACAAGATTAGCGCGTGGGCTTACCAAAAAATATTTTAGATCCGTCAAACTTAATCGAAACTTGTGAGGAGCAGGTTGGAAAACATGGAATCCCGTAATCCCGGAACTGGCGGGTGGGCGGGTTTGGGCGGGACGGTTGTACTGGCCATTACCCTCAAACGGAGTGAAAACCCTCAACACACCCCTATGAGCATTCTACAAAGCTAGTCATTCTGCACTTGGTATATTCCCCATGCCTTTGCACTCAGGCAATGCCAATATTTATCCATGGTTTGTTGTTCTTATATGTGATGCTGATAATTTATGCAGTGCGAACATTGATTAGTACCTTTGTGTATCACCAGGTACAAGGGGGACTGGGCCAGAGCGTACCACTACGCAGGTGTTCTTTTGCGTGAAAGCCGCTGGTCAAGGGTAAGTTGATTGGTTTGATCAAAAACTAAATGAAAGCGACATAAATAACGAACTTTCAGAGCTTCGCGTTGTATTTTGAACGTAGGGGGGCGAAGCCCAGAGCGAGTAGTCTAATTGTTTTAGCATATAAACCATAGTTAATAAAGGGAAATGGTTATGAAGCCCGGCAAAGTTCTTTGTTATATGTTTTTGTTCGCTATTTTGGGGGTTGACTGTGCACAAAACCTGACAAAATACAATAGGTGGTTACGTGTGTTCAATAATTATAAAAGTAATATATAATAATGATAAGAACCTTCCCAGAATCCTTTGCGACTGAAAATATTTCAATGCCAAATAACTTTGTCAAATTTGAAGACCAGAACGATGTTACACCATAATATATTAAAACTTGCCATAAAATAACTCTCAAATCAAACTTAATGCGATGACGTCATTAGTCACGTGACCACGCCCGAAAATGCCTTTTTGTTTACTGTGAGAACAGGTCTCTATCAATTGAAAAGCAATCAATGTAGTCAGCAAGACATTGATATGGGGCATTTTGAAATGGCCATTAATATTCTGGCATTTTAAATTTAAGGGGGCTATACACGAGAAGAAGAAAGAGAGATCCTAGGTTCTAGCCAATATCTCATCAAGTGTAAGGCGCATAGCAACAAAAATTTACATGTGGATAGATGTTCATGTGAAGTTTACGTTTTTGGCAACGTGTTTTTCATGACGTCATAGGTCACGTGACCACATCGTTTTTAATATTTTGAATTGCTTTAAAACGTTATTATACTCTAATTTATTTTAACTAAATTATAGATATTTAAGTACAATTATTAAAAAAGACCGCTTTAATTTTTTCTGTAAAATAATAAGCGGGTGAGGAATAAAGTAACATTTGGATTGCCTCCTGTTTCGATCCTGTTCAGCGACTTTTCAATTTAAAACTAAAAGCAAACTTCGATGAGAGGTTTGGATATATGCTTCTTCTTATTCCGTTGACAGTTTTCTGCCATTTTCACTTCTTCATAGCGTAGATAGATGTAATTTTCCCAAAAACGTGACATGTGAGAGACTGGACACGAGCGAAGTTGGCGAAGAAAGCCTGGTGCGAGTCCCTACACCAAGGCGAGGCTCTGTATTTTTGCGCCTTCTTTCGCGGCTGGACAGCGGATTCGTCAGCTGAAATTGTTTTGCGGATCGCGGACAGGAGAAATGGAGAAAATTGGCTTGCAAAATATTTTCTTCATGCTTTCGTATTCGATCAAGAGTGGCTCAAATTTTCTTGGACAGTCGACAAGACACCATTTGTACTTTTCGACGCAAGTGGAGTCATCATCTGTCGAGGAGAGTCGACAAGTCAAAGCTTTTAGAGCTTTTTCCTTCAAGAGCTCGTAATAATTTCATTCCGGCTCACGACGAAAGCAGAAAGGACGATTGCACTTCAGTTCGGGCCTCAGCAGCAGCTAAAGTTTGGTAAGTTGAAAATATGGTAGCGAAAATAATTATTTCAACCGTTGTACATGTACACTTTCTCCGAGCGTTATACTGTTTTATTGAGGAGTTTTTGCTTTTGTTTACATATTCAAACTTTTTAAGCTGATTTGTTTTTAAAAGCTATTCTGATTTTCGAGACACAAACGGAGATTAGTGTGCGTAGTTTGAGTTATTGCTGGAAGCGGCCATCACAAAATAAATAATTTCTGTCACTCGAGACAACCTGTTTGTACATTAAATCAGTGTGCAAAAACGTTCATGCCTCGTTTTTAACCGAATGTTTATACATATACGTGTTATTTCTCGCATGTAACACCTTTAATTTTTTTATTTCACTGTGTTATGTTATTAATTAATTGCATGGCTATTTGAGACTGTTTGTAATCTGTATATAAATGAAAGCCGATTTATGAGAAAGTTCCAAGCCGGTACAGGATTTTTAAAATTATTATTGCAACTTTTGATACACAGACTTTCGGCATGTGTTGACATGAAATAACAAATTCAAAATTCAAACTGGACAAAATTATTTAGCTTGTCAAGATATTAAAATGTCACAGTAACTGTGCTTTGCATGTCTGTGTAAGGGCAATCTAATTTTGCACATTCATTTGATAATTATATTGCTAGTGTAAAATCTTATTCAAACAACTATCCAATTATTTCCCAAATTGGACAGTGCAAGTTCCCATGCTCAATATAATTAACACGTTATATGACTACATGTTGTCCAATGTGTCATTCCATAAAATATCCATACCCCCCCCACGGAGGGTTATTTTGTTTGGACCCCCCACCCCTTCGGAATTTCCATTCCAGCGGGTGTTTGATGAACCCCCCTACCCTCCGGAATTTCCATGAGTTTTAATCTGAAAATCCCCTACCCCCTGGAAATTGAAACCCTTTTTATACTTGAAAAATAGCGACAAAAGCTTACCAGTTTATAGCGCAACATTTATTTCGATCACTTTCATCAACACGCACATGGCTAACACAGCTTACCGAAAGAACAAACAATGATTATGAACGTGAATCGCAAATTTAATCCAAAAAAAGAGAGAAATGTTTCTTTCCAATCAAAATTTTAACTTACTTGTCTTGAAGTATGATTATGTTTTTGTTTTCAAGAGATTTTGCCATTGCTAGCGCTTTACTCGACGAAGGAATCGTTCGCGTTCGTAACAAAGCTGAGCAACCTGGCTTTTCCAAGAAACAACGGTCAGGGGACTGGGAAGGAGTTTTGGTCGGCCATTTTGATACGGTTCGGTTCAGTTCGGAGGTTCGTGCTTGCAACTTCTAGAGACAGTTTTTGAGAGGCGGTAAACTAAGAAAATAAAAGATGCATGAAAGAACAAGATGTTTGGGATTATTTCAATGGTCAGAACGTTTGATTTGGCTTTGTTTCATTCTCCGATAATAGAGACAAAGTACAGCCTCGTACCCAGACGTCTCTCTTATTTCCAAGAAAATGGGCGCGCAAAGGAAGGAGGGAAGGCGAAAGGTCGCGAGACGTCTGGCAGATTTTGTTTTCAAGATGGCGGAATGTTTAATGGCGGATGATTCCGTAATTTTTAAAAATGAGTGTAGCAGGTTAATTTTGCACATTTCGGAAGTCTACATCCATTATGTAATGAAAATGCAGTTTTCTTTCTAAAAAACGGACTACAACATCACTATAGGCTTCGTCATTCTGAAGTTTCCTGCCACAAATCGAAGAAGCAGCCTGTGCTAGAATTATGAAAAAGTTGCACGATCAAGAAACAAGAAATCTCTTGGAGAAGCTGTTCGAGACCCGATCGTGATAGGTAATATTTGCATATTTATGTGAACGTTCGTTTCGGTCTTTGATTTTTGTATTAATTCAGTTGGAAATATGGCAAGCGACAAGCTACTAATTTGTTGCGAAAAGACCAAATGCAGCTGCCAAGATGTTTGCAATGTACAGTACTTATTGCACGCTGGTGTTCTGTGTTATTACTCAAAAGGCAACAAACCGGTTGTAATAGCGGTTTCAACCTCCAGCCTGTTGGTGAAGTTTAAATTCGAATGGCACTGTTATTATACTCAGGGTTATACTGGAGCCATGTTTTGTTATATATTAAAGAAGGTAATATTATATTTAACCGTTTCCATTTTATTTCTGCAGTGCAAATTTTTGTTGACAGATTTTCAGTTTCAATAGCATAATTTATCTCAGGAATGTTTAAAATAATGTACCCTAATATAAATTTACATTACAATATACTGTAATATTGCACATCAATAAAAGTTGTTTGTCATAGCCTGCGAGCAAGCTCTCTGGCAGGCTAGTTTGTCATCGCATTGGTGCCCTGGCACTATGGCAAGGTGGGTAATTCAGTTTAGCATATTTGCTTCCTACTACTACTCGGCACTTGAAAAAAGCTTCATTGTCCTAGTGCTATTGGGCAGCCAAGTGTGGAATGTACCCAATTATTTAGAATAATGAATAATGTTCAGCTATAAAAAATATTGCAATTGTGTAGGAAATGGATATGTGATTAAAAAAGAAAACATAATGGCTTGTTTTGGCAAATCCTTAAAAAATAAGGTTTCCATTGATGCTAATAATGAAGTACATACATTATTCACAATCCAATCTTCAGTTGCAATGATTGTATTGCAATAATTACAATAGACCAATAGTCCATTTTACAGTTGTGTACTTAGAATCCAGGCCTTTGAACAGAAGTGATGCTGGAGGTGACTTTGTTGTGATACAAACCTTCCTTCTTTTCAAATGTAAATTATTCTGTTATTATGTAAACTAGTTTCTGATCTCTATCATATCATGGTCACCCTTAACCTCGCTTTCATACAGAGGCTTGGTTACATTTCACAGAACTGTAAAATGGTCTATTAATGCTCTAGCCATGTACTACCAAACTTTAAAAAATATAATATCCCTCCCCGTAAGTCCTTTTAGCCTTGTACACCTTCTGAATCCCTGACTGAGACAGGGTGTACAATTATTGTTATCAGAAATTGTATGTTTTTAGCTCTTTAATTTATGGTGAGCTCACTAAGATTTTCCAGAATATTAAAGAGGACATTTATAGAGAAAATTAGACTCTTGTTTATATGCTTGTATTGCCTAGTTTACACCTGAACATGTGGGAAATCTCAAATCAGCTCTCCAACTTTTGCAAGAGAAGAGAAACAGGAGAAATAAATAGTATGAAGATCAAAGTCCCTAAAGTTTCCGATAAAAACAAAGAAAACGTGGTCAAATTATTAACAAAACTGTCAATTGAATTGAGCCACATTTTGAGATAACTGACAGATGATGTGAATGACGATCCTGGTTTTGTCGGTTCTTTATAGATTAACCGACCAGTGGGGTGACATTTGTGTTTATGACTGTTTTGTGGGCAGTTTGGTAATGCCAACATTGTAGATGCCCCAACATACATGCATACTGTTACATACATAAACTTTATTAAACTCAAATAACCCTGCCACCCCTTTCCTTTATGATTTGAGATGTATTATGTTGTCTTTGTATATTATTGGGTAGGAAAAAGAGAAAAAAAAATCAGTGAGTCATTAATCTAATTAAAACCACTTTATTTTAATTTTTAATTCACTAACAGTGTTGTTTTGATAATATTGAATAAGTAAAAATTTCATACAAGAAAATTTATGTTTACTATAGATCATAAGCTCTTGTGTCTGTCATGCTTCTACTTCTTCTAGACCCAAATTGGTTTCATCCTCTATGGTTAGACCTCTCATCAGTCAACTGAGTTCTTGTTCCCCTTTAAACCCTGTAATAATGGCATGACAACACAGTTTATATTAATTGATAAAGAGTTATACAAACCAAACACCTCCAAAAACTAACAATTTCCCTTCGGTAACACACACAACAACCCCCTGTAAAAACTCACCTCCCTCCACCTATCTAACCCCCAGACCTGTGCTTTCATTTCATTCAAATACATGTAGACACTGAAGTCACAGTTCTAGTTGTTGGATGAATTGGATTTTGGGAAAATGAAGTCTTGGTTTTAATTATCAGACAGGATATTAATTTTCAAATAGCCGGACTTATACAGGCCCGTAGACAAGATTTTTAATGGGGGGGTGCGTTGGAGTGGCGAAGTTTGGATGGAACGAGCGCCAAGGCGCAAGCTACTAAGGGGGTCGGGGGCATGCCCCCCCGGGAAATTTTGAAAGATTTTGTTTGTCTGAGACTGCATTTTGTGCGTTTTGAAGGCAGTATGATATGAAACCAGGCAGCCAAAAGCGAACGTAAAATCATGAATATTTCTGGAACTGTTTGGTTAGAGAAAATACAGATGAAAAAATACTAAAAATACATATTGTGGACCTTCGATTAAAGACATTTTTAAGCCAAAGGAGTGAATATTTGGATGAAGAAAATGACTCGCTTGATGTTGTCTTTGTCGATGAAGACGATATGTAAACACGTTCAAAGCTGCGATTGTTTTGGTTTATTGGAACCAGTTAATGATTCAGACTTAATGCATTTCAATCGAATTAGAGCACAAGCACTACTACAGTAAAAACCCGCATAAAAGAACACGTGTTTTGGGGGTTCAGGCTGATTTTGTTCTTATATATCGGGTGTTTTCTGGTACTTTTTTGACTAAATTTGACCAAATTTCAGCCTGAGTGTTCTTAATCCACTTGTTCTTTTATGCGGGTTTTTACTGTATTTCACTACTATTTCACTTTCTTTTGAACCGTCGGTCCACTACAGGTGGACCTCCACTTCCCGTGGGGGGGGGGGGGGGTGCGGATGCACCCATCGCACCCCCCTCCCTACGGGCCTGCATATATATTACAGTACTCCAACCAAAGCCACCCAACAAAATTCTGTACAAATTAGCGAATGAAACCTCGGATGTTTAATAACAATAGATTTCCCACAAATTATAATGGATCTAAGCAAGCTGCATGCTATAAATTACAGGTTAAAGGCTTAGCCTTTACGAGGAAAACCAACTAGACATAAATAAATTTCGTGAGCAAGAAGGCCTCCTTTCTCTTACAGGAGTGGTTGTCAATTGTTCGGTATAAGCTTAGATTTAAGCTTACCTATAATTAATAATAATAAAAAATAATCTCATTATACGTACATTACATTCCTAAAAGTTGCAGTGCGTTAAACCAGGTTCTAAAATAAACAGCAATTGACGATAGCCTTACCCGATATAGTCAAGTCATCAAATGATTCTTCAAGGTTGATCTTCTGCTACAAAGTTCGAATGAATCCTCGCACTGGTCCTTGGCAGCCATAAGTAGCAAAGTATTGCGAATTTCGAACCCTACGCGTATGGTTTTAGCATCTACATTGTCTACAACAAAATACTAGTGAAATCGAGCACTTGCAAAGCTTAAAAACTCGAAAAAATGAGGATTGCCAAGAAAACAACAAAATTGCCAAGAAATCGACACGTTTTCTCGCAGGCGCTTCGCGCCTCGTCTTTCCCCTTCCCATGGTCCCTCGCGCTTCGGGCTCGTGCCCAGTCGCTCGTCCAATCGCAAAAAACAAATGCGAAGTGCCTGAGGAGGAGGCTGGACAAAGTACGTAAGTATTTCTTACGAATTTTGCAACCTCGATTCCAGGCTCTCTCTCCTTTTCCTCCCTTGTCGTTGAGTAGAGAGACCCTGGTTGCGGCTGGTCACGTGACTATGTGGTTACAACAATACCGCAGGGAGGGTGGGTCTTTGAGGCCGTTTTGTCAAGGTGAACAATAATTACTAACCAAGGGATCGAAGGGGCAAATCGAGTTTGGTTCAAAATGGAACAGCATTTTATACCTGACTCGTCCCCAGTCGTCTCTCTTATCTCCTGTTAATATTTAGCGCGGCCGAGGGGAGCGCAAGGGGTGATGGGAAGGAGGAAAGGCGGGAGACGACTGGCAGATCCTGTTTCCAAGATGGCGGACAGAGCAATGGCGGCGTTTTGATGAAATAGGCGCTATTAAAAGAGAACGCTTTCCGCCGCCCTTTGAAGCTAAAATCTGCTCTGCCGTAAACAATCGCGAGGTTTTGTTTACAGTCAAAGTCTTATTTGCACACCACACAACTCTTCTACGCAGTTCTACGACGATTGCCGTTTACTTCTGGTACAGAGACCTCAGACTAACTAGATCGTTTCCAAAATACTTCCCTTAAGCGTCTACGAATTTATTTCTCATTTACACGAGAAAGTGAAACTTCAACTGAAAGCTACGTTAAACGTCTGTTTCCTTTCGCTCTGTGGTGTCCTACAGTTTCCTGTGGAAGTGTTGTGATTATTTGGGTCAAGGGGTCAAACTGATCATGACAGCTAAATTTAAAATCTCATATTTTCAAGGATCCGCACTTCAGGCCTTTATATCTCTCAATGAACTTACTGCCGAAAAGTTGTAGCCTTTGCAGTGCCAATTTATTCTGGAAACGAGCGGCTCAGCTAAAATTGCAAAACCCGGCCAGGAATATAAATTACGTAGCATTCGCGGCACTCAAATCACACAGAGAAAATGACTCGCACACTTACACGACGACACATCAATATTGTAATACAAAATTAAGGTTTAATTTAGGGATCCATACCTCTCAATAAATACAAAATCATACTTCCTCTCTTCAAATGTTCAGCGCGCGTTTCTGCTTGTAAGCTTATGCCGTCGAAGGGTTGTAAACATCGCGAGTAACTCGACTTTAGCAAGCGTCTTGACCGGTTCGCTGATGTTCTATTAAATACACCCGTAAAAAATGCCTTTCTAACGGCCAGACATCACTGAAACTTCGTCAACTACGCCATTCCACAACTCTGAGTGCATGGAAAAGAAATAATCGAAGAAAAACGGCCTCGCGCAACTTTTCGACTCTTGGCACAACTTTTCGACACAGGATCTGCCAGTCGTTTCTCTCCTTCGCTTTCCTCCTTCCCAGCATCCCCCGCGACTTGCGACTCCCAACAAAGGACTTCTCTTCTCGTTAATATTAACAGGAGACAAGAGAGACGACTGGGGACGAGTCAGATTTTATACGGCAAGATTATGTTAAAAGTGAAACAGGCTATTTGTATGGAACGTTTGTTTTTATTCTTTACAACTTCATGACATGAACATGTATACGTGACGGATATTTTCGAGCCACAAAAGCAGCGGCGTGAAAATTACGAGAATGGAAAATTCGCCTTGCGAACACAGAATTTATAAGCTACCGGCTCATTTAATATAACGATGAACCATCGACTTCATTCACTTTTACACTAAGTAGACAGGTTCATGATCGTAAAGCTAAACGAGGTTGTAGACCAGACACCTTGGTTTCAAACCAACTTTGAAAACAACAATCAGCTTGGCGAGCTCGTTCACAGCTGACCCTGCAAACTCACTAAATTAAAACAACGGCATTTATTTACAAATTCATTTGGAGCGAAATAGTCCAAATTTTAGGATAAAAGAGTAGCTTACTATTTTCTCTAACTGATTCTGTGTTAGTTTGACCATAATATAGTTTTCTGGTGTCAAAAAATCTACAACAACAGCCGCTTGAAGCGGTTCCTTGAATTTATTATATTTATTATTTGTAATATAAAATATTCAGCATCTCTTCCTTATGTTTTTGTCCTTTTATCTGTTCTTGTGTTGAAACATTCCACAGCTAGGGGCTAACACGAAAACCTCGCGGTTTATTTAGCCCCTAGGCTCTAACTCTTTGCTACTAAATATTATTTATATAAAAAAAAAAAACACCTGTATTTTCCTTTACTATCATTTGTATATTTTTATTTTATAATGAGCTAAATAAAAGATTGTTGTTGTTGTTGTTGTTGAAAATCAACAACCTTGTACGGCACGAAATATGTCAAACGGACTGTAGGAAATAATTTTTTTCCATCGGCAGTTTTTGCAGTGAATACAATTTAATGATCACTTAAACTCGTCACCTAAAAGCTGTTCACATACCAAGCCTACATGTAAACTTAATTCTTGAAATGATCGGCTTTCTTCCGTGGACAAAATTCCGTTGTAAAACGTCCGATCGATCGTCGTAGTTGTGCAGTTCTGAGAATTATGCAAGCAGTTTCCGAGAAAAGATTATCGCAGTGATCTTCGCAAACGGCCTGGCAAAGCCTGTAGAAGCTTGAATAACCACATGTAAGCTTATGTACAAACTTTTTTGGTGCTTGCTTTTCTTGCGAGTTGTTTGAAGACCTGCTGCGTCTGCGAGTTGCGACTCAGAGTCAACGCTCTCACCCTCTCATTGTAGATTTGTCACAGCAACAACTCTAACACTCTACCACCCCTCCCACTGAATATATTTTTTTACCACCCAGAATTTGGGTGGTCACGTGACCAGCCGCAACCAGGGTCTCTCTACTCAACGACAAGGGAGGAAAAGGAGAGAGAGCCTGGAATCGAGGTTGCGAATTTTGATGTGCTTGTTCAGAAAGGAAACCCTCTGGAAAGAAAACTCTTTTTGTACCCCCCTCCCCTTCGGAAATTTATCACTTTTAGACCCCCCTACCCCTCGGAATTTCCGTGACCCTCCGTGGGGGGGGGGGAGGGGGGGGTATGGATATTTTCTGGAACGACACAATTTGGGAAATAATTGGATTCAAAAAATTCCTCTGACTGCCAAATTGGACTTGGCGTACGGCCTCGTCCAATTAAGCAATCCTCTGAATTTTTATCATCCAATTATTTCCCTTATAATATACTCAACAAAATATGCAGCTTCTGATTGGTCAATGACGAGTGCATAAATAGGTTATAGAGTGGGGGGGGACAGGGGGGTCAGAACCTCCCGCTTCCCGTACCCTGCTCTCCCGCCTCCCGTACCTTTGTTTCCCGACTCCCGCCCTTTTTCGCGTTGCTTCCGCCCCCAGGTAAATTAGAAGGCTTCAAAACCCATGTTAGTCATAAAACTGTGCACTGGCACTACCATTCGTAGGCCTTTCATGATTTTCATTTGTTTTGCCGAGAAATGAGACTCGGCCCACGCCCACACGCTCCGCGCTCGAACGTCACACAATACTAAGGATCACAATCGCGCTCCGCGCTCATCGCGCTTATGAGAGCCTGTTCGCAGGCTATTGATACGACTACGTTGCAACACACCATGGACGCAATATGTTCTACTTTGCTGTTTAGGTGGGCATTGCGCTGATTTAAAGCGATTTCAGTGAGTTTTCTGGGACTTGAATTACATTCGACGCGACAGAAATGCGATGTAATTGCGACATATAAATTGGGCCTTAGTCAAACAATGACCTATGACGTAACCACCGTGACAGGGTTTACAATTTCACCGGAAGTAAGCCTGTTTTTTTTAGCCCAAGCGCAAATTTTTGTCTGCTCGGATATAAAATTCTGTCTAAAGTACTCTAAAGCCTCGGAGGATGCTATATGCAAGTCAAATGACATTGTCGGGTTCTTGTTTTTGATAGTATTCTAATGCATTAATAAATAAAGAAAGTTAGCGTTTTGCATTTCTCTCCCGCTTCCCGCCCTCTTAGAACTCCCGCTTCCCGCCCTTTCCTCTCCCGCCTCCCGTACCCCTCCCGCCCCCTATTCTCCCGGGCTCCCGCCCCCCTGTCCCCCTCCACTATAGAGTGCAATACGGAATTGTGATAAACGGTACCGGACAAGTAGAGACATTTTTGCCGCTTAATGGCATTGAAATAAGCTTTCAAGTTAATGGTTAAATATTTTCTAAACTATAGTACTGTAATTCTTTCAAAAAGTTCACGCTTGGTTTGCCTGCGCGTTCAAATAAAACATGTGAACACTCTGGAAACTAGTGAAGCGTTTCGTGTGCAGAGTAGCGTGATGGCCGCAGTAAAATTTTGTTGAGAATATTATAAACAAAAAATCGTATGAACTGCTCGTGCAATTAGTGTTTTATGGTCACTTGTGATGTTTTGAAAGTTCTCAAATTGCACTCGCCTAAAGGCTCGTGCAATTTTGAGAACTTTCAAAACATCACTCGTGCCCATAAATCACGAATTTCACTCGCGTTCATACGATTTCCTATACAAATTGGACAGTACATAGTCCTATTACATATAGGACTAATTGATACTATACTAATTGATACTCTTTGATAAAATCGATAAAAATTAGTCATAATTAATGTTTCATATTCACATTTAATTTTCTATCAATTTTTATTGATGCTAGGATAATACTAACAGTTATCACAGATTAGGGAAGTACCTTCTCCTTCTCATCTGAACAATTGAAGGCCTGGTATTTCTCATCTGAACTATTAAAGGCCTGGTATTTCTCATCTGAATTATTAAACGGACGGTATTCCTCTGACTAAAAACCTGTTGTTGCCTAATATTTAGTGTACTGGACTCTGGATCGAGCTGGCCATGTTCAAGCCCTGGCTGGGGTCATTGTGTTGTGTCCTTGGGCAAGACACTTTACTCTCATATTGCCCTCTCCCACCAAGGAGTACAAAATATTAATGAGTACCAGCAAACTGTTAAGGTAACCTGACAAAATGCTAGGAGTAACCTGTGATGGAATAGCATCCTATCCATGGGGAGTAGCAATACTCCTACTTGCTTCATGCTTGCTTCGTGCAGAAACTGCACGTGGTAGCTACAATATGTAGGTATGTAGACATTTCCTTGCTTCATATTAATCATGACCTTTTTGTTTGATAGGGTACCAGTGGTCACTTTTTAAGAGCTCTTATTTCATTCCGGTTATAAAAGCCAAGCAGTGGATGTGGAAATGATGATTGGACCTCAGCTAAGTTTGGTAAGTTTGAAAACATTGTCCCCACATAAGTTTACCTATTCAGTATTGTACAGTACCACCAGTCTGGTCAAAAGTAAGTTGACAGTTTCTTCACACCTTATCGCGTAGGCGATTAAAACACACCTACATGTATGCGTGTTTCTTGTCTTGTGTTTCTCGTCTCGAAAGAAGATTGAATTTTGTTTTCTGTGAAAGTGAAAGTCCTGGCGAGACTGTACAATATCAAAATAATGTCATGTTTACATGTACATTCAGCAATGAATATTTTCCCATGGTCAGGGAATAATTTTATCTCTGATCCCTGGAGTCATTACAGATCATTACATTAATGAAAATGGCTTGATTGAATTGTGCACACTTTAAAATGTAAATACATCAATTATCGCTTCCTGGGTGCTACAACATTTGAACAAGCATCAAGCGAGCAAATTTATTAGGCCCCCTTTAGCACCCCCTTTCGAATAAGCGTCCCCCCTTCCTTCGAATGTGTTTTTGTTAATAAGCGCCCATATTCTCATAAGTGCCCCTATTATAATATTATAATATTACAGCGCCATCAGAGTACACTGAGATCAACCGAGGTTCATATTCCTTTAATTGCTCACATACGTAATGCCACATTACAAAAACAGTGGTCTTCGTCTGAGTTTCTCAACTATTATGTCCATGTGAGTGCACAATTCCTTCAAATTAATTATCACTTCTTCAAATTTTGTGGTGATTGTTTTGTTTTGAACATTCGGTTGTTTCTCAAAAAAGAAATAAGCGCCCTGCCCCGAATAAGTGCCTGTCTCGAATAAGCGGCCTCCCTTGAGGTACCAAAAGTAAATAAGCGCCCCAGGCGCTAAATCGAATCATTACGGTATTTAGCTTCAAATGTAAATTGCCCATTTCAGACCATGTGATGTTCTCTAGAGAATTGTTCCTTTGTCTAGATCTAAAAATTATGCGTTCATATAGACCTTATTCATAAATGGCGGTGGATTAATTATTATTTTATATTCATGCTAATCACCCTGCCTAGCCTCATTTTGAGTAAAATTTCTTTTGAATTTTGCACATACTAATGGGGCTAGGGGGCCTGATTAGCATGGATATAAAATAATAATTAATCGGCCGCCATCTATGAATAAGGTCTATACATGTGAATATGAAACAATTTGAAATAAACAATTCTGTAGAGTAACGTCACATGGTCTTCAATGGGGCAACAAACAAACCAAGCTAAATGCAATGTAGGTCTTCTCACCAAAGCCAAAATCTTAATTTACCATAGTTGTTTTCATATGTTTCTTTTTAATGTTATCAGTAGTTTTTAAATGTTGCTGATGCATCAGCAATCGTGGTTTTATTGTATTGATACAATCATCTGTGTTGTTTGCTCTTCAGGTTTTTATTTCACCCTGATTACAGTGTGATACAAGACAACATCATATGCCAGGAAAATCATGCAATTCATTATATGTAATGCTTTTGGGTTAGAAATTAACCCTGCATTTCAGAGTTACATGTGCATGTATTCCCAGGGAAAAAAAGCTAAATAAATATTTTGAGAACTGTGTGGAAATGTGATAGCTTCCTTGCTATTCTACTAAAAATATGTTAAGATGATCCCAATCAATGTAACTTTAAGCCACGACTGGTGAAAGTGTTAACTGTAATCATAATTTACGATTCACTTGGTCCCAAAATTTGAAAACTGAATTCACTTCAAAAATAAAAATAATAAAATAGTTACTTAATGTGATTCTGCATGACCATTCAAGTCATTTTAAAAGTTGTGGTTTAAAACTGTACTGTTTTTATTTTGTGATAACTTATCCTAAATATACCCAGTGGCCAGGGTATCTGGTGTTGTGTTAGGGCAAGACACTTTACTCTCACAGGTGACAGTGCCTCGATTCTCCACTGGCCAAGAGTATAAATGGGTACTTGCAAACTGTTAGGACAACCTAGCAAAATACTGGGGCTAACCTGGTGTTGCACTGGCATCCCATCTAGAGGGAGTTGCAATTCTCCTAGTCGGCTATGTGAACTGGAATAAACTCCGGCAGTGTCGGTAATAAAAATGAATTTGAGAACAAATTAAGTGAAAAGATATACAATTACCTTCGTCTGATTTATCTGCCTGTCTAATATAGACCACGAAGGGACAGACCAAAGTGTACGTACATGTATTAGTAAGAGTGGTGTCCTTATTATCGAGGTCACAGGTATGACATTATTTGTAAGTCTAAGAGAGAGTATCTGTGTATAATTGGACATATGAAACTGGAACAATAACTATTGAAACACACCACATGGCAATGTAGTACAATATAACTCTCAAATGAAAAATGTTTATTTTCATGGATTGAAAAACTGAATATTCGGGGTTTATTTCTATGGCGTTTTGGAGTTTTTTTTTCTGTAAAAAGAGGTACAGTTTTTTTAAATAACTCTATAATCTTGTCAGAAACTTAAGGGACTAATTATTACTCAGATAATTCATATGTCCCGACTAACATATTTTATTGTTTATGGCCTGTATTCAACGGTCACTTAAATAATAAACGTGTATTTGAGGGACGAAAACATTTGAGCATGCTGACGGTAATTGGATTTCACTGAAAACTCTGAGAGTTCCTCAAATGATCTGGAGAAACGTTATCTACGTCAAAGTTTTCTTGAATGGACTTTTTTTCTTTTAATGGGCTTTTCTATAAACCAGTTGCCCTAGAGTTGGGTGGGTGAGCCTGTATTAACGTAACTGATGGAATATCGTGGAAAATGTACCCGCAAACAATTTTACTAACAAATTTGTATGATTTTCGCTATTTCTAAACCCCACTAAAACTAAAATTAAGGGCAGTAGGTGGTATCATATTTACCATTTTTCCATTATGACAATTAAATTATATATTGCTTTTATTCCGGTTCCACTTGTAAATAATAATAATAATAATAATGACTTTATTAAAGTGTCGTAAAATACATAGCCGAGGGTGGAACCCTCTACTAATTGGGGACACCTAAATCTAAAAAGCAACTAACCAATAGAAACGTTGCGATTACGTAATTCATGCATAGTGTATGAGCTCAAAACAAAAGATGTGCACGGTCATGGACCTTCCAATATAAATCTTGGCCTCTTTGTTTGCTCCTTTGAAGTTTGCTGGGCTTCATGACCATTTCCCTTTATTAACTATGTATAAACCCAGTTGCTGATCTATAAAACACAGACACTGATTTATTGATGGTTTTGTTTGAAAACTGCGTGCGCACCCCGAGAGCCTTCTATTGATCAACAGCTAGGTGTCTTGTGTAGCCAATCAGATTGCGAGTTTGCCAATAGTAAGCCACTGGGCTATGCTAACTCCTGTTGGAACTAGCCTCCTCCGCAGGCAACTCCTGGGTCTCCGGGGTCTGGGGCAAGAAAGGGGCAAAAGAGCGGGCACTGGGCCCCCACCCCACTCAGTCACCTTTTTGTCCTCCGTACCAGTCTCTCACTCGTGCCTTTATGTAAGAGTTGCCTGCGGAGGAGGCTATGTTGGAACGTAGTCCACTGTTGATCACTCGAACCCAGTCTGTCGGAGCTTAACCCTTTCCTTTATATCCGCAGACGTCATACATGTGTGTCGTAAGGCATGCTTCAGAGTCATGGCGAGAATAACAAACCAAGAAATAGCCAAAGAGGATGATAAAGGAGAAAAAGATTCAGAGGAATATCTGTTCAGGTGAAAAAGAGCGACATCCTCAGATTGAGAAAACAGCTTTTGATTTTTAATCCCCACATATGTTACATCTCGGGCTCATCTGAAATATATCTATGGGAATCTAGTTTGAGTTGTTAGCTACGCCATTACCACGAAATCGCGTATTATATCTACCTCCTTGACTTACTTACACATGAATGTACATGTCTAGTGAACGGTAAGGTTTTAAATTGGTTGACTAAAGAGTTAATGTAACTACACCACTCGATACACTTTTGAATGGTGCACTTGTTCGCCTTAAATGTTGTTTATAAAGCCCTCTCTTGGCTTTGTTATTGCGCTCAGTTCATTATCTGTTTTTGATTTGGAGCAGTTTTCAGATGACTGTCGTAAAACAAAAATTCGAGGTTACCACAGCTAGCCAATCACAACAAAGGCAGATAACCCAGTGAACCAATCAGAGCTTGAAGAAAAAGATGCAACCCGTGCTAAGCGCGGGAAAATGGTATTTGGTTTTGCTCCTGATTGGTTGAGAAAAAAATAGCGTGTTTGCCGTGATTGGCTAGAGCGCGTTTCACGAGTTTTACGAACCAATTAGAGAGCTCAACAAACAAACCAGCGTGCTCTGATTGGTTGCACGCCATTGCATGCGTTTTTTGAACCAATCAGAGAGCTCAGGGGCAGGAGTTCTGAACATCTCGCTTCCCGTACCTTGTACTCCCAGTTTTCCCAGGCTAAGCTTGGCAGGGAAATATCTGGTCGTTTTCTTCATATAACTTACAAAAACGCGTGGTGACCCCTACTTTTTATGTTATAAAATGGAAGCGGTAAGCCTATTAAACATATGATTAATTTTTTGTTGTGTGCAAAAGTTATTTAGACTGTATTTTTGGTATACCAGAGGAGAGCTGTCAGGGTTGATAATGGCTACGTTGCGATGATTTTTAATTAAAAAACACATAAACAGTAGTTGTTATATTACCATTTGTTAAGTATTTTAAAGCTTTTTATATTTATTGTTGCTTTCGTGTATGTCAAGGCAAATTCAAAGGGAATCTGCGAAAAAATATTTTTTTATTTTTTTCCCGAGAAAATGCTATTTCAGCATTTTTTTCCAGATTGAAGTTTGATTATCTCTGAAAAATGCGTGGCTACCCCCAATTTTCTTTTTGGAATCCAATAGCCCTTGCTAAGATCTGCTTTTCTCGCATAGTCATAAGCCGCGCAAAAATACTTTGGTATTAGGAGGCACCGTCCTTAATATAATGGCATTGAAATAAGCTTTCAAGTTAATGGTTAATTGTTTTCTAAACTATAGCACTGTAATTCTTTCAAAAAGTTCACGCTTGGTTTGCCTGCGCGTTCAAATAAAACATGTGAGCACTTTGGAAACTAGTGAAGCGTTTCGTGTGCAGAGTAGCGTGATGGCCGCAGCAAAATTTTGTTGAGAATATTATAAACAAAAAATCGTATGAACTGCTCGTGCAATTAGTGATTTATGGTCACTCGTGATGTTTTGAAAGTTCTCAAATTGCACTCGCCTAAAGGCTCGTGCAATTTTGAGAACTTTCAAAACATCACTCCTGCCCATAAATCACGAATTGCACTCGCGTTCATACGATTTCCTATACAAATTGGACAGTACATAGTCCTATTACATATAGGACTAATTGATACTATACTAATTGATACTCTAATTGATACGCGTTCATACGATTTCCTATACTTATTACATCTTTGGTGTTTTTTCTACCTTAGTGAACTTTTATTTTGAGTTTTTTTTAACTCGAATGTAATTCTGTTTATCAGAAACATGAGTTTTAACTCATTTAAAAAATATTGTGACATAGCTCCTCTAACTGCACTCGAATTACATCATCTAGCCTAATTTGTCAATTTATTAATCAAGGAATATGTGAACTAAGTAAGTCCCAATTAATCCTGCTAACTGAAATGCCCTTCGAACACACTCTCTAATCAGGACAAAGTGATTAGTTTCAAATGAAATTTGTGTTCTGAAGTTTTACGACTTTCAGTGTTGCCTTGATGAAGGGAAAGGCCGCAAACAATCATGTTTTCAAAAGAATGACCGGAAACATTAAAACTCTCTAATCAGCCGATCCAAGAACCTGTCCTGGTCAAACCTAAAGCCAAAAGTCGATAATTAACCGAGTTTTTACATGTATTTATTTTAGTAAACGTGTTTGTTTCAGCAGGAACCTCTTCTTATTAAAATTTCATCACTTCTTTTGTGGCTAGAAAAATATCTGTAAAATCACGAATGATTTTACTGTGGTAGGTGTAAAAAAATGCTTCAGAAATCCGTAAAATATTTTTTCAAAGCCGGTCGTTTTCTTAGAAAAGTCTCGAAACATCAATCAAGCAAAATTCCCGGAAAATTCGGCGCGCACCAGACATTTAAGAAAGCTTTAAACTTTGTTTACTGCAAAAGCTCGCTATGCAAATTATGCCAGGATTATGTCAAAATACAACTGGCGAGGAAGACGTTCTTCGCTTTGATCACTAGTATAAGGAGTGGATCTACATGTACAAGCGGCCTTACAGTTTTTTGGGATAGTAGCCTTTATTTTATTGTGGGTACTTATCTAAGATCGCGAGCGAAAACGCCACTGTTTCACTTTAGTCTACTAGCTTTGCAGCTGTTATTTGTGTCGTCATGCAACGCTCCTCCCAAATAATAAACGGCTTGATGGAGACTACTGTTTCACCGCACACACATCTTTAGCTTTCCATCGGAAATGATATCAGTAAATTAACCATTACAAGAAAATATCGTTAAAATAGCTGTTCACTGTTTCGTGGTTTAGCACTGTCCGCAAAAAATGGCCGTGCGAACTCAACGGACAAAGGAAAGAGGGACAACTCTAAGTCTGCCTATCATTGGCGTATTTTAGTACCTTGTAATTATTGCAACATGCATGATATTCTCGAAATGGCGTTCGTGATTATTTTCCAAAATGTTCGTTGTTCACTCTTTTTGTCGTGTACGTCTTTTAAAAAGTTGAATTAATAAACATAAATGGTCCGAGTATTGTACGCCGTAGCCAAAAAAAGCGCAGTTTTATAGGCATCGCGGCCATTTTTCCTGTTTGCTTACTCGCTCGACAAAGCCATGAAAAGTTCAAAGTGTTTCACATCCATTTTGCTTGCTACTTGCCTAGGCGCATATGACAAATTTAAAACACGACTATTATATTGCCAGGAAAGGTGATAAATTCAATTCTGTTGAGTGAATTTTGTACAGCAAAGCAGAAGAATCTGTTTATGCTTCGTCGTGTATGCTCTCAGCTCACCTTTGTTTTTATCAGAGAATTGTCTTTCGATCTCTCGCGCTTGTCTCTCGATCTCCTTTTCTTGAAGCTCACCGACTTCAATCTGAAACTGAAACTAGAGTTTAGTGTCTGCAAAACTGATTTCCATGGTTCTTTGTTCAAAAACAGATCACATACATGTTAACGTACAAGCACAAAACCTTGCTTCTTTGTTTGCTTGTTTACTTCCTTGTTGAGCAACTTTCGTTTGGGGCGCGTTGGGTAATATCCCTTTTCACAGTTAACTTGTGATATTTGCATAACAATACATTTAAACATAGAAGCGAGGCAATTTCGGGCACCTGTCCAACACTATTGGTAGAACGAACAATAGGACATTGAATAAAAACAATGTCAATAGCCTTAACAACAATAGAGCTGCTACACACAGAGGGCCAATGAAATTAGAAGCGTCCGACAGCTGCTACACTTCCGAAAACATCTGAGCAGGGTTGTTCAAAGGACGATTAAGCTAATCCAGGATTAAGCTAATCCAGGATTAGCGCAAATTTTGATTTCGGTTTTGCAACTTTTCAGTGAGGCTTTTTGTTGATATTTTTTGTCTTTCTGTTTTGACTTTGACTAATCTTAAACTTTACAAAACATCAGCAGAGAAAAACACTTTTATACAAGTGGAATTGAAAGCTTGTTTAACTTTTAATCCAGGATTAGTGTTAATCGGCTTTCGAACAACCGGGCCCTGGGCCCAGTTGTTCAAAGGGTGGATAACGCTATCCACCAGATAAATCACTATCCAGTGGATAAGTGTTAACAAAACAAACTACGCTATCCACTGGATAGTGATTTATCCGGTGGATAGCGTTATCCACCCTTTGAACAACTGGGCCCAGGGGATCAAAACATCATGGGATCTGGGTACAAGATTAGCGCGTGGGCTTACCACGTGTACCTTTGTGTATCACCAGGTACAAGGGGGACTGAGCCAGAGCGTACCACTACGCAGGTGTTCTTTTGCGTGAAAGCCGCTGGTCAAGGGTAAGTTGATTGTTTTGATCCAAAACTAAATAAAAGCGACAAAAATAACGAACTTTCAGAGCTTCGCGTTGTATTTTGAACGTAGGGGGGCGAAGCCCAGAGCGAGCAGTCTAATTGTTTTAGCATATAAACCATAGTTAATAAAGGGAAATGGTTATGAAGCCCGGCAAAGTTCTTTGTTATATGTTTTTGTTCGCTATTTTGGGGGTTGACTGTGCACAAAACCTGACAAAATACAATAGGTGGTTACGTGTGTTCAAGCAAATAACCAATAGAAACGTTGCGATTACGTAATTCATGCATAGTGTATGAGCCCAAAACAAAAGATGTGCACGGTCATGGACCTTCCAACATAAATCTTGGCCTCTTTGTTTGCTCCTTTGAAGTTTGCCGGGCTTCATAACCATTTCCCTTTATTAACTATGTATAAACCCAGTTGCTGATCTATAAAACACAGACACTGATTTATTGATGGTTTTGAAAACTGCGTGCGCACACCGAGAGCCTTCTATTGATCAACAGTTAGGTGTCTTGTGTAGCCAATCAGATTGCGAGTTTGCCAGTAGTCAGCCACTGGGTTATGCTAACTCCTGTTGGAACGTAGTCCACTGTAGATCACTCGAACCCAGTCTGTCGGAGCTTAACCCTTTCCTTTATATCCGCAGACGTCATACATGTGTCTTAAGGCATGCTTCAGAGTCATGGCGAGAATAACAAACCAAGAAATAGCCAAAGAGGACGATAAAGGAGAAAAAGACACAGAGGGATATCTGTTCAGGTGAAAAAGAGCGACATCCTCAGATTGAGAAAAACAGCTTTTGATTTTTAATCCCCTCATATGTTGTATCTCGGGCTCATCTGAAATATTTCTATGGGAACTTAGTTTGAGTTGTTAGCTACGCCATTACCACGAAATCGCGTATTATATCTACCTCCTTGACTTACTTACACATGAATAAACATATTTAGTGGACGGTAAGGTTTTAAATTGGTTAGCTAAAGAGTAAATGTAACTACACCACTAGAGAGCTCAACAAACAAAACAGCGTGCTCTGATTGGTTGGACGCCATTGCATGCGTTTTTTGAACTAATCAGAGAGCCCAACAAGCGCAAAAACAAACCAAACACATGATTGCTTTCGATAGTCAATTGAAAGCGGCTCTGAAACAATTCAAGGCCTTTTAGCTGATTTTTTCTTTCTTTTTCTGGATGACTAGAAAGCTCCCTGAATACAAGCAGCGCATTGCTGGGAAATCCATTCCTTTTGAAAAATTCTCCATCCACAAAGCCAACAAGTATCTGGAACAAAACCACCGCCTTTTTCTCCCTGGAATGGTAAGTCACTACAAGGTTGACCAACATCTTATTTCTTCTTACAATACTCTATACATTGTCAAGCAGACAGGTGATGAGAATACAGAAAATCATCAACTGAGGAATATTGTGTCGATCTACCAACAAATTCTCAAAACTAGCTTGGGGAGCATGCGGTGGGGGGGGGGGGGGGGGGCAGGGGGTATGAACATCTCGCTTCTTGTACTCCCGGTTCCCGCCCCTTCCGTTGTAATTCCCGCCTCTTTGTGCTTTTTCTATTGCAATGTTGTGAATTTTTTTCCTATTTCTCCCGGTTTCCACCATCTTTGGAATCCCTCTTCCCGTCCTCTCTTCTTCCGCCTCCCGTAGACCTCCCGCCCCCTTTACTATCGGGTTCCCTTCCCCCTGCCCCCCCCCCACCCCCTCCCCACAATACGTGCAGTATCAGTTATTTACTTTAATTAAGCAGCAATAATGTTTTTGCTCGTGAAGAAAGTTACTTGTAACACAGAAATATACGCCAGCATTTGTTTACAAACAAAACAGGACGCCTCTTAATTATTTTAAGCCAGCAAGCAACTTATAATTCGATTGTTTCTTCTGTCATCAGGAACTTATATTAGTGTGGGATGGCTTCAAAGTCCTTCATCGCACGCCAGACTTAGTTGAGCCAATGCTAAAACTTGTGCAGAAGGCACTGGTTGAACTAGAAGGAACCAAAGGTAATCTAAAAATGATAAAGTCTTCACGAGCCTCGTGACACACAACTGCCGGAGCTTATCCCGGTTTCTGTAGCATGTAGCGACTCGGAGTATTGCTACTCCCCCTGGATGGTATGCTAGTCCATCGCAGGTAATCCCCAGCATTTTTTCAGGTTGCCTTGACAATTCGCCGATACCCATTTATACTCCTGGGTGAAGAGAGGTACTATGAGAGTTAAGGTGATTCCTCAGTATTGCACTGCGCATCCTTACTGCGCATAATTTCGCGCGTAGTAGCGCGCGCACATTAAAAACATGGCGGCTTTTTCTTTGTGGCTATGCTCGCCAGAGAGGTAAATAAACGTTTTCTCGTAAACGAGCACGGTGACCTATATTTTTTATTGCATAATTTTGATGTTCAAATTATCCTCTTTAACTTAAAAAAATAAAATAAAAACATTTTCGGAAGGAAAAAAAAGATATCAATAAAAGCGTGCACAAAACCGTTACTCGTGGGTGAAAGTTATGACCTTGAAAACATCGATGCGAGGAACGTTTTAAGTCGATGTCGTTTGAATTTGTGTATTTTTTTCCACAAATTATATATTAAATTGTTCCATATGGTCGAGACTTTGAACCTATCAAGTTTTTTCCAAGTATTACTTTAAACTTTGCTTCTAGCTACCGCGAAATGTTACGTGAACCGATGAAATAACTACGCGCGTGATTAGTACCAGTACAGGCATAAATGGGGTAACGTTGGTCCATCATATCTCTTTTGCGAGCACGGTGACCTATCTTTTGTATTGTATTTTTCGAAACAGTGCTTTGTATGGAACATTTAGGGAAATTTCAATGAATTTTAAGAGGTTTAAAGAAGGGATAGAAGGAAAACAAATTTTTTTGGAACATCAACAGACAGTTGATACCCACGCGGGTGCTCTTGCGTGGTAATCAACTGTCTGTCAATTGTCAATCTACTAATTTTTAAATTCTAATTCTAATTTTAAAACTACATCAAATCTCAATATTTCTTATTTCCCTAAATTTTACAACTCCTTTGAGAAAAACTATTTCCTCCCAAATATACCCAAAAATCACCCCCCCCCCCCCCCCCCCAAAAAAAAGTTTTGTCCAAGGACACATCACTGTGACCTCGAACCCGGACCGCTCGATCCGAAGTCGAACGCGCAAATCATTAGGCCACTGTGCACCAGTCTTATTTTGGTCAGGAAAAATAGTTCTCTGTTCAGGGGAAATTCAGGTGGCACACAACCATGGCATTACCTGAATACTTGCGCAATTCTTTCAGTTGTGCCACCCGCCTTAAGACTCCAACTCCAGTTAGAACTTAGTGTTCTACTGTTTTATTTTGTAGATGAAAATGAAAACTACATGGATGACTGGTGTTTGGGAAAGCTGCTTCAAGGAATGTGTTATCGCTGTGTTAATAAACCAAAGGAAGCAATGGAGAGTCTGCTAAATGCTGTTAACAGGTCAGTGTTTATTAAAGGAGGTCCCCGGGGGTGTCTCCCTTATTAAAGATGATTTCCAGTCCGTACTGCGCATGCTCAGGGTTTGTTTTCATTTTTGTTTTGAATTCGTTGATACGTTACACTTCGGTAGTAGCGTACATGAAGTTTTTGAGTCCGCCATTACGGGTCGTTAGGATAGACTACGAGATTTCCACGCACTTCGCGCGCCCTCGCCCACTCGATCCCTGAGAAAAACGAGGGACTGCTCGTAGTCTACGTTCAGGAATGCTCGATGAGCTGAAACATCGATTTGGGATAACGTCGAGGTTCTTCTACTCGTTATTATTGTTTGGCAAGGATATCTGGCGTTAATGAGGACGAAAAACGTAAGTTTGTCCCGGAATGTTTATTTTACATTCTTTGTATGAGACTCATGTAAACATTGCAGGCGGAGATTCCGCAGTACGGACTGTAAATCATCTTTAAAGTGACGGGGGCGATCGTGGTAACTTTTAGGGATTAAAATGGGCGGCTTGGTACCACTTAGGGATTATAATATGGACAAACTTGAAAACGATTCGGGATTTTTAAATGTGTTACTGTCTGTGTTTCAGGTCGAAGGACCTGGTTCAGGATTTCTACTTGGCTCCTTTCGCATACGCAGAAGTTGGCTTCCTTCACCTGGAAGAGGGAGATCTGGATCAAGCTAAAGAATTCCTCAATAAAGCAAGGTAAAGTAGAGCATCGTCACACTTGTGTGTGGTGTTACTTTAGGAATTTTATCAAAACGTCTGCGCTTGGTGAAACCTTAGGAAATATGACAGAACTCATAAATGTAATCTACGCATCTTCGTTTTGTTCTTTTCCTTATATCGTTAAACAAAACGAATACTTATAGTGTATATAGACAATCACAATGACATTCACGCAGTCGGTAACAGTGCAGTAGACAACGCAAGTTTCTACTATAATGAGTTAATGACTGAATTGTAAAACCCAAACTAAAGTCATCACAACTAGCCAATCACGACAAACGCAAATAGCCCAATGAACCAATCAGAACTCGAAACAAAAATATGTCAGCGCGGGAAAACATGCAACCGACTCCAAGCACTGGAAACATGAAGACATGTAACCGGGCTGAAGCGCGGGAAAATATGTAACAACGCGCAAGAAAACATATAACCGTGTTGAAGCGCGGCAAGACATGTAACCGGCGTCAAGCGTAAGGCTGGTTTTGAATTTCATTGGTACGAGTTTTATAAATCAATCATGAAGCTCAGCAAACACATGCTAAACAATGTTTTCTTTTTTTTGGTTTACCAACAGGAAAGATTACGAAAGCCATATGCTACAAAGCCGGCTTCACTTTAGAATCCACTCGGCGCTCCAAGAAATCAAACACAGGCGCAAGCAAGCTAAAGAAGCATCTAAAATGGAAAAACAGCTCGCTAAAACGTTCCAAAAACGGCGTGAATAACAACGACACTCCCTCGCCAGACGTGGATTCTATCAGTATATCTCTCGAAGAATCAAGTTTGGCTCGACAGGACTCAAACGCGTCTTTTGAAACGGCTCCTGAGTATTCTTCTGAAGATGAGAGGGATCTGGGGGAAACAGACCCAGACAGCCATCCAAAAGAGACAACTGTCAGGGAAACAACAGTCTGAAAATGATTCTGTTTCAATTTTATTCGCGCGTGGTTTTATAATTTTCAATTGTACAGGGTAGTGTCTTGACTGAGTGCCTTATTAAATTTGTAGAAAATAGAGAATAGAGCGGTTTTCAATTGAGTGTCGTAAAACCAAAACCAACGCAATGACAATGGCCAATCACAGTTAAGCTAAACAACAAAACGAACCAATGAGAACTCGAAGCAAATACACGTAACCGGCGATAAGTGAGGGAAAACGCGTGCGGCCAAGTCGCGATTGGTTTTGGTTTTGCATCTGATTGATTGAGTAGCTGGCGTCAGTGTAAGCAGTGCAAGCATAGTCAGTTATAAGTAGTGTAAGTACCGTATTGTAAGTAGTGTAAGTACCGTATTGTAAGTAGTGTAAGTATCGCATTGCCTTGTATAAAGTAGTATAAGTAATCATAATGCTCAATAAAGTCTTTACTTACTCAAAAAAAAAAGAGTAGCTGGCGCGAGGTTTTTTTAAACCAATCACAGAGCGTAGTAAAGCAAAACCAAAGCAATTCTGGTTACTTTCGACACTAAATTGAAAATCGCGCTATCTTATCTTAGTATTTATGGGATGCTATTAAAATAATGTGTAAATAAAGAACCCCTGAATCTCTTTGGTTGGGTTTATGGCTACAAGCTTAGCCATATTGTAAAAAGTGTAATGTAAAGTGTAAGTGTAATATAAAGTTTTGTTCCAAAAAATAAATTTGTTTGACATGTCGATACGTGGTTAGTATCATAGTAATAATAATAGGTAGTAGTAATAATAATAATAATAGTCGGGATCAATCATGGTGAATTATACGAATCAGAAAGAAATCCCTCTCGCACCTTTGCAATCCCCGAAAGGATTTTTTTAATGTCGTGACGTATAGACCACGTGACCAAAAGAAACAAAGGCTTTGAGAACGAGAATGCGGTGGAGATCACTGTTGAAAATTGTCTGCGCAGGCGCTGTGCAAAATGTCACGTGATATGTAGAAGAGACGCGAGAAAAAATGGCTGCCATTTCAGCGTTGATAGCCTCTTGATTGTCTTGCCTTTTTGAGTGATCGGGGATTAGTATTCTCCACAAAATTTTACGTTGTGACACCGTTCAGCAGATCCATTCCAGCTTGTTTTCGAGTAAAAATCAGCGCAAATTTGGTTATACCGTATTTTCTAGAAAAATAGCCGTCCCTCGATTAACTCGCCCCCTCGAATAATCAGCCTCCCTTTGGTTAAAATATTTGAAATAATTCCCTCAAATAATCGCCCCCTCACCTTTTTCAAATAATCCCCCCCCCTCTCCAATTCTCCCCTCTCCTTCCCTAGCTTTCTTTTACCCCCTCGCTGTCAAGTAGGTAACAAGTCGTTACAACAGAAAAGCACATGTACGTACAGGTTTCATAACAGTTGTTGTTAGTGAACACAGTTTTTCTCATTTGACTCTTCTCCTATTCATTAGCACTTCCAGTGAATAATATTTGGAATGATCGCGCCCCCCCCCCCCCCCCCCTCGATTAATCGCCCCCCCCCCCCCTCGAATAATCGCCCCCTTTTGGAGTAAAAATGATAATAATCGCCCTGGCTATTATTCAAGGAGATACGGTATTTTTAAATACTTCTTAACCCTTGACATGCTAACTGGACATATATGTCCACTTTGGAGTCTTACACATGAAAGCCGTTGTGACGTCATCAATTAACACGTGACAAGATTAGTCTGACACGCATCTGATGCATCTTTGTAACCGTGCATCAATTTTTAAAATCTAACAGATTCTTCCAGAGTTAAGCTGGAAAAACCTGTTCCATTTTTGTTGAAAAATCAGTGACAAATTTGGCTCTCACACCCAGCATACTTCCAGGTTCATTTTTCAGCTCCCTTAAAAGGTTAGGTCAAAACCTTTCCAGCTGATAGGAAGTGAATCAAGCGCCGAAGATAGCAAGAAAAGAAAGGGGGAGTAAGAGGAAAGGAAAAGAGAGGAGGGAAAAATCAGAAGAAAAAACCTTTTTTATGGCTATGCACTTTGGCCAACGATAAAATTGAACGTGTTTTCCCCAAAACCTTTTTGAAATCTTCCCCTGGTTCTCCAAATGGCATTTTTAGCAAAGGTTAGCCAAATTTCGGGTAACAGCACCAAGAAAACGGATTCCGTGACCCAAAAATGCGTTTTCTAATACACCATTACACGACTTTCAGTTTTAAAAGCCACTTCGTGCATATGCAGCTTGTTACATTGCCTGCTGTTTGAACTAAAGAAAATATTCCGTGTTTTGTACAAATATTTAAAAAATATTTTCATTTGATGGGCTTTGTATCGATTGTATTGTTTTGTTTGCAATTTTAATATTGTCAAATACAGTGGAACCTCCAGGGGCAAGGAAAAGTGTCCCCTGAATAGAGATTGGGTGGGGTGTTGTTAATGATAACCACCTAAAAACATGCCTGTTTTCTTGACTTGGAATGCAGCCACTTATTTAAGCGACACAAAAATGCATGATTTAACCTCGCAACCTTAATAACAGTCGAAGCTCCCGTATTATAAGCGGACACCCTCGGAAAGCAGAAAAAGTGTCCGCAAACTGGAGCAAGCCGCTTACGGGAATGTGTCAATACAAAGTTTGTATGAGCTAGAGTTCAAACGGGGCTTTGTCAAGGCGGCTGTAAGTAGAACTGTCCGCTTTAAACGAGAGAGTCCGCTCAGATAGCTTCGCCTGTATTTTATTTTGTTTTTTAAACATGTTGTTGCTGTGCAAATTTTTTAAATTTTTAAAATGGAAACAATAGCATCCAGATTTTAACATTCTAGTAATCGTATAACAAAAGATAAGAAAGTATTAAAAAACACTCACCCGTTCGTCTTGATAACAACGACGACATCTCTGCTCTTCACCGCCGCTTTTAAAAAATCGCGAAGACCTCGTCACTCCACATTTACAGCAAAATCCTCGCGACTCCTTCGTATGCATAAAATGAACACAAAGAACCTTATGCATTTCTCTTTTTCTCTTTGTTTTTCCCCACTTTGTTACATGCTCTCTAGCGAAACCGCAGACGAAAGAAAAATGTAACTAATAGTGAAATAAAAATAGCGAAATTGTTACGCCAAATTTTCGCACCTCCCGTTGAAATTTCCCGCCAAATGCAACGCGGCGTCTCCATTGCAAAGTCACGTGGTCGCGCGTCGACCAATCAGACATTTTTCACTGTTCTTCTACACCTTCCGCTTCCGCTTTATTCCGCTTTACAATGTGCCCGGAATATGGCTGACAAGCATGCGCACAATAATTCTCCCGGTTCTTTAAAAAAGTTGGACTTCATAAGCACGGGAGAGTTGAGGATGAGAGTTGATAAGAGTTCAAACCGTTTCGCCTGAAACTCTCATGCGCTCTCATTGAATTTGAACCTGCTCAAATTTTTAACGATAATTTTCTCTCGTTTGGCCCGCGCTTCATGATAGTCGATGAGAGTTGACGAAAACTCTCATGAGAGCCAACTCTCATCAACTCTCATCCTCGCTTGGCCCGCGCTTAAAGTTTAGTGTGGATAAGGGAAAACAATTCGTAAAATTCTCTGACTACCGAATTAATTTGTATATCACGTATTTTTATTTTATTTTGGTGGTGTTGTTTTGTAAAGTTCTTGAGCATGATCCGTCAAAAAAGTTTCCAAATTAAAGGAAAGAAAACTAAAAGCTGCTGAAATATATTTAACATTTAATTTGCCGTTAAAATGAGCGCGCATCTTTATAAATGACCAGGGTATACGCTACTTAGCGTCTTAGGACGCGAGGTCAGGGAAAATGAAGCATTGAGTGGCACAAGTTGAAAAATCAATTTCCTTCATTTTTTGCTCATAAATACCCATTAGGTAGGAAAGATACCTGATGTAGTTTGTTTCCGCCAGAAGCCGTTTTCTTTTAAGAAAAATAAGAAAATAGATTTTCGTTTACCGACACTCAAAATGATCAAAGTTGAACCCTGAAATTCGCTACTATAAACTATCCTCGCGTTCGAAAACCAAACCATACAGAGAGCTTTGGACACTTTCTAACGACAGCAAAACTATTTTTCATCCACTGGATGACAATTTTTATGGCTGTAGCAAAATGTACCATAATGAAACAATTCAAAAATAAGGGAGATATTTACGATAACAGAAACTCTTATTAGGTAGACATTTTCTATGGCATAATTCATCATGTGGTATAACTCCAAATTTTCTCAATCCTCGCTTAATCGCACATTTAAACATTAATCTAAAACATACTGAGAATTGGCTTGGGTTCTTTAAGGCATTCTCTTGGAGACAGTATATAAGTCAGCCAATATTTCGATGTACCAGCAAATTAACGTATTGACGGGTCCACATTCTTTCGTTCCGAAACAAAGCGAAGCAGCTATTTAAAGCCAAATATTCTCTTGTTTCTCCTTTCTTGGTGGTTGTCTTTTATAATAGTCCTTTTCTCGCCAAAAAACTGAGAGCCAGAAGTCCACAGAATCGATTTTTATGGGTACTGCGCTTGCGCAAGTGCCCATTATTGTCGTCGTCGAAGCATTCTTAACATTCCTTCGTAAGACTTTTTTGTAACAATTCTTTGAATAACTGAACATGATATGGCATTGTTCGATTGTTTCGCTTCATTGACAGTGGTGTCAAGTGCAATGCTCAAAAAGAAGATTGGCATATTTAGTGAGCTACATGGAGAGAAATTGCGTTGCAAAATAAATATGAAAGACACGTTTGTTTTTAAATGTTTTTATTTACGTAGGTGTATTTCTTTGACAACTGCACGAACAGGGTCGCGTTTGATTGAGTCACATTGTTGAAGCTTTTGTTGAGTAACCGCCGGTCTTTTAGAGTCCTTCGTACAATTCATTTGTTTGAGTGGTACTATCGTTATTGAAGTTTCCTGAAATAAAGATAATAAATATTATCAGTTGCTAAAAAGGGAATAGGTAGTAATGTTTATGTGGGAGCTGTCAGTTTGTTTGGCTAGGCTTCAAGGAGACTTACGTTTAAGCCTCACGCGCGAGGGGCGAAGCCGCGAAAAGAAGACGGCGAGCTAGTTTACTGGAGCAGAATTTTTGAAAATCATTCCGGCACAGCTTCAGTTGTTTAAAACGAGCAATTGATAACTGAAGAGATAAATGAAATTTCTACAGGTAAAAGGTTGTCGTGTGACGTGATATTCGTTAACAGGTGACCCTCCATAGGAAAAGGGGGCTTATCGCATCAGCGTTTCAAGGCGTTTATATTTGAAACGCATTTGAAACCCGTTTGAAATAATTTGAAACCCGTTTGAAACACATTTCAAACAGTGTTAGAAACGTTTACTTTTTTCAGCGTTTGAAACGTGGAGAAACGCATTTGAAACGCCCATCTGCCAACAACCTGCATTATTATTACCACTGAAGCATAATTATTCGACAACACAACAAATGCTGGACTGAAGATGGTAAACGGTAACTTCAGGCGTCGTTAATGAAATTTAAAAAAGCTAGATAAATCACGGTGGTGCAGTCACACTTTTTACTTTTGATTAAAAGTTCAGTAATATTCCATCGTTAGGTCGATCAATACAATAAACAACAAGAAAGTTTTTATAGAGTGCATAGCAGTATTCTCAAAATTAACGGAAATGTCAACAAATATGATGCGTGAACAAGCTATGACATTATTTGTCAACTCCTGTAATTCTGTAATTACCTTTCCTTTCGAGTATGAATTCAAGATCGTACGACATTCCAATGCATGAATTAGTATTCTTGGAGCGTCGTCTCCGTTGATTTAAGCTTCATCTGAGTCGCAACCATCGAAAACCTTCCACTCGGTTTTCGTACAATATTTGGACAAAGTCAATCAAGTTCCGTATGCGAAGCCGGTCGCTTCGCCAACAAGTTAACTCGCCCACACTGAAGTCAACTCGCCTACATCATGTACCTAGTAATTAATTTGTTTAATAAGAGAACAGCGCGTAAAAGTGTTCTAAAGACGCTGGAATAATCCTGGGGAATAACCTCGTTCTAAAAGCATGTTTACGTGTATAAATACGCGAAAGATATCAAGAAAGATAACAGGAATGTTCAGGTGTATTTCTTGTTCTAAAAACGTGTAAGCGAGCACGTACACAGTATAAACATCATTACATGTGTATAAATTGACGATCTTGCAACGTTTTTCAAACACTTCGCAATGCATTGAGCGTGCACCTAAAACAGAAACGCTCGGACAAGGCTTGACATACTTACTTACATGACATCGACAGCAGACTGAGACTTCTAACCGCAGATCGAGCATAACGCACGCAACACTGACGTTTGTCACGGAGGCCCATCAGTTCTATGCCTCGATTCCAAGTGAAACCAACACAGTACGATAACTCCTCGTTTTCTTTCCTGTAATGTTACAACAATTTACCTCAATGTATTAACTCCTCTGTAACATCGATACTTGTAACTCTTGCGGGTCGAAGACGTCAGTGTTATCTTTAGTTTAATCAGTCCGCCGATCATCTGTTCACAAAAGCGCGACATTCTTTTGTATCTTGAATGAAGGAAATGGCGGTCGATTTTTACATACGTTTGTAGTTCTGTTTCAATTTTTCAGTTAATGCACTCTATGGATTTTTTTGTGTGTTAATTCTACTAGCTGTTAGCAGTTTTTTATTGCGTGCGTCATGTATCCAGCATGATCCAGAGAACAGATAATAATCTACGGAATGTAAATTAGGCTACGACCGTCGATGATGCATACAAGATTTACGAATGAACTTTATAATTTTAGAAACTTTACACGTCATCGATTCTTAATATTTTGTTTACGTTTAATCCATGATTATGAGCTGCCCCTTCGAAGCTATCCGTATATCGGATACTATTTTTGAGCTAAAGCTATAAAGTTCCCGCTTTTAGCATTTATTAATAGGACTTGTTTCCATCACGCTTGAACCGGTTCTGCAAAACTTTTTCTATTCATTCGTCTAATAGTTCGTGCGCGAGCTTCCCTACAAAAAAGACCCTAGTTGTCCAGCTCTGTTATAAATTTGGCCGGCGTATGGCCGTTAACCTCTGTAATGGCAATAATTATGCACATCTTAATTAATTATTTTTGTGTTTCAAACGCAATGAAACGCGTTTCTTCTGTTTGAAACGCCTTCAGTTTGAAACCGTTTGAAACACATTTGAAATGCATTTGAAATAATTTGAAATGCGTTTGAAAAGCATTTCAAACGCTGCGTTTCAATGCGTTTGTAAAAAATCACCTTAAGCCCCCTTTTCCTATGGAGGGTTTGAAAATCTTTCAGAGCTTCGCGCGCTCGCTCGGTCGCCTCGCGCGCTTCGCGCGCACGACTCGCGCTCGTTCGTATTTCGAGAGCCAGCTACGCAGGCTAGATTCTGTTATGTCAGCGCGAATGCTGCTGTGTAAACAAAGATATTACAGTATGACGACAATCAGAAGAGTATGAGTGATGAGTGATTTGAGAATTTTGTTATGTCAGCATGAATGCTGCGAATGCTGTTGTGACAAAGATCAAAGCCGCGTGCTGGATTGCAGAAAATTAATTCACCGCGCTTTCGGGAGTCTGACGTTGGACATCGTGACAAAATGATATTAGAAAATGGATTTTAGATCTACTATTGTTAAGTGTGTTAAATTTTTTTCGAAACGAGGAATGATTTTAATATGAAAATATCTTCTAAAATTAAAGACGAACTTATCTGCTTGGTTTGTAGACGAAAGATAAGATCATCTCATTTGAGCACAGTTTCCGTTGTTTTAAGAAAACAGTGGGTGATTGTATTCAAATTAGCTTGGGTTTCAAGTCTTGTTAGATGTACTGATCAAAATGACATGAAGGTAAATAAAACTGAACAGAGTTTGTTGTCCGCAACTGAGAAGTCGGCGAGCTAGTTTACGAGAGCAAAGTGTTGCTAAAAGTGACCTAATAAATTTGTTACGTTAAACGTGAATCGTGCAGTGTACTGTAATTACCCAGTTCAGTTAGCTAGGATATGAGCAGAGTCACGTCACGCGCGAGGAGCGAAGCCCGGGAGGGGGGGGGGGGGCGGTACTCCCAAAAAAAATTTGGGTAGGGGTGTGCCGCTGGACTATAAAACCCCTTAACCTGTACCGACTACAAAACGCTAATTTTGCGACCCTGTTCCAGACTAAATGTTAAAAAAGATACCCTGTTCCAGACGATTTTTAACGATTTTTTTCTAACCCAAAAGGCTAAACTAGTAAGCAGCAGTTGTAAAGCTTCTTTAAATTCAAAATGGATTAATGACAAACAATTGCAAGAAACTTTATGTGACATGTAATTTACAATTCACGGACAAATGTATCTATGTATCTATCGATTGACAGGATTTTGCTGCGGCCTTTCTATTTCGCACTTCTGTGACCTCTGGCTCTGTTCGGTCCATTTTATCCAATATTGACACACATGCTGAGCCCTTTTGCAGTTCATTATTGGGGTACCCAGTCTTCTCTCATTTTGATAGAGCCTGGGGATTAAAATTCCGTATGAGGGTTTTAGGTCGAATTTATCGTTAACGTTAAATTCAGCTTATAGAATCTCAAGATCTAGTCCAAAATTTAATATGTCACCCAGCAAATCTACAAATGGCGGACCTTCGATGTTATCTTCGTTGATTCAGGCTTCATTTCCAGACTACACCAGTTAGCGAATTAGAGCTTTTCATTCACTTTATTTTCAGCCATCGGTCCACGGACGCACCTGTCGCATCCCTCGCCCTACGGGCCTGATTATTTTAGTGTGGTTAGCCAAAGCAAGAGATGTTGCCTTAGGGCTAGGGTTATTAAATGCAATACACCAAAGAAAAAAATAACAAAACCAACAAAGTTGCTGCACTATCCTCAACGGCGACAACTCGGAGAACGAAGTCTTGACCTATATTATCAATTGAGAGGTCTGGTGAGAGTTAACGAAAGCCATTGGCGTGGAAATGTTTATATCTAGTATGTCTAGTATACATGTTATAAAGGGATGATGTGGATTCATGACTGCTGGGTAGAGAAAAATATAACTTACTGATTGAAATCGTGAGAGTCCCTAACCCATTTCGTTTAATCGGCTCATGGGCTACATGTATGCGCATTCTCTGAGTAAAAAATGCAGTAGCCATGAGCACGCCTCGCGGGCCTATTTTTGTAGCTTCTCTCAATACGTTAATTTGCTGGTACATCGAAATATTGGCTGACTTATATACTGTCTCCAAGAGAATGCCTTAAAGAACCCAAGCTAATTCTCACTGAGGTATGTGTTAGATTAATGTTTAAATGTGCAATTAAGCGAGGATTGAGAAAATTTGGAGTTATACCACATGATGAATTATGCCATAGAAAATGTCTACCTGATAAGAGTTTCTGTTATCGTAAATACCTCTCCTTTATTTTTGAATTGTTTCATTATGGTACATTTTGCTACACTGAGCCATAAAAATTGTCATCCAGTGGATGAAAAATAGCTTTTCTGTCGTTAGAAAGTATCCAAAGCTCTCTGTATGGTTTGGTTTGCGAACGCGAGGATAGTTTATAGTAGCGAATTTCAGGGTTCAACTTTGAGCATTTTGAGTGTCGGAAAACGAAAACCGATTTTCTTATTTTTCTTAAAGAAAACGGCTTCTGGCGGAAACAAACTACATCAGGTATCTTTCCTACCTAATGGGTATTTATGAGCAAAAAATGAAGGAAATTGATTTTTCAACTTCTGCCACAAAATCCCGATTTTGCGTGGTTTTCCCTGACCGCCGTTCCGCTTAAACAAAGTATCTGTCTGGAGATGTTTCGCTGGAAATAACCGTGAGTGTGTGTATAGTCATTGTCAGAAGTCAAATTACGTTAGTTTGTGATTCAAGTTCGCTTATGAATTCGTTTGATACCAGAGTTATTTGAAGTTGTATCATGTTAATATGTCTTATTAGACTATAGATGACCGTCAGTAACAAGGGGTTTGGTGATTTACAGGGTTACAAAATAAGGCGTATTGCCTATGAATTTTTTCTTTCAGTATAGAAAATTTATCATCTTAATACAACAGAAATGGATAAATAAATTTTCAAAACGTCAGAGCCTGAAGATGTGATGGTTGGCTAAAAAAGTGGTTACATTTCTTTTTTGGGGCGAGTTTGACGTAGAAACGTTTATACTCTCGCATTTGACGTCTGTTTTCCTCTCATATTGCTTACAATCCTAGTGTTATTGAACAAACTACGATGTAGGACTGAGACAGATTGGAACAACAATAAGTGTGTATTGAAAACTGCTATATTTCTTGTAATCTGCTGGAGATGATTTGGTACATTTCAGCGGCGGAATTAGAACGGACTTCCACTTGTTCCAATATTTTGTTGCATACACCTATTTCAATTATCAAGGCAAGACCGATTGGTAGTCTGGGTATTCATTAGAATTTGCATATCGGTGATGTATTTGGTTTGTCACGAATTAGATAATTTGTTTTTCGATGTTTTTTCACTAGCTGATTCTGCTAAAATTAAGTTTGGCTAAAAGTAGCTTACTTCTACAGGTTTAAAACAAAAAGGAAATGTTAGAAATAATGTTTTTCATGTTACTTCTCATTAGTATTCGGTGCGAGCAGCAGTGTTCTACTTTTACCCATGCTACCTTTCGGTCTTGTCTTGCGGGCTTTTAAAAAGATTTCTATCCGACAACGTTAATTGAAATAGGTGTATGTCTTTACCCTGTGTTTCCTCGCTATGGAAAAAAAACCCTCTGGCACCCAGGGTACAAAATGAACGGATTTTGTCTTAAACAGGGTCAGGGTTTGAAGACCTTAGCGGTGGCACCCCAGTGACCCCACCCAAGCTTGTGCCCTAGGAGACTTTGCCGCGGGTTTTATATTTAGTAAATTACGCTGACAGCTCTCTGTTAAACAAATTCTGTTGTGTTTTCTGTAACAGGCCGTCAAGAGCTACAACGACTCAATTACTGTTCAGTCTGAATGGAAACAGTTTCACCATATTTGTTACTGGGAGCTCATGTGGTGCTATACGTAAGTTCATCGTTACACTAGAATCTCTACGCTTCTTCATTGCGTGACTTCTCCGTTGTGTGACGTTCCAAATAAGCTTCCTTCGCTGCTGAGAAACTCTCTTTCGCGTTTTGACCGCCAATTATCATGCGCTCTTATTGACTATCGTATGCTCTCATCAAATTTTAACTTGCTCAAATCCGAGTTAATTTCACGATGATAGTCGACGAGGGTTTCGTTCGTTTGACAGGCATATGTTATCAACTCTTGCGTACTGTCAGCTCGTCTCACTGATGAACAAGTGCTAGCTTATTACCTCTTCTGGTGCTAATCCTGTCTCCGATACGGGACTGATTGAGCCTGTAATTTTCGACCGGACGTTGCTAAGCAACATGACACATCCTCATTGTGCTATGCTGGCGTGACAATTTTCGGAGTACTCGTGAGTACTTGCGCTGTTTCTTGATTGGATAAGAATCAGAAACTTCACCTCAAGATTTCCCAAAAAACGGCACTTGTTCCCCGGCAGGATAGTCAATGAGAATTAAAAAAACTCTCGTCCCCTTCCTTCGGGCAATGAACCGTTTACAGTATTATATGTAGCATTGCACCACCCATGTTCTTAAAGTTTCACTGTTGTGTTATTTTTAATAAGTTCACAGACCTGAAAACCGTGAACTATTTACAATACTATATGAAGCATTACACCACCTTTTTCGCAGTTTCACTGTTATATTGAATGTTAATATTGTAAGTTTACAAATCTAGAAAACATTGAATTGTGTAGAATGTGTACAGTACTACATTAATTAAGTCTTAGACTACAACTATTTTCGGCACAGTTACCAAACTCACTGGTCTTGAAAGTTACTTAGTTCATCTATTATTTTCGTTTTTACAAACTAAAATATTAATCATTACATTGTTCTGATTTAAGAAACCTTGTTACAATTGAAATGAACTCAACAGACTCTTTTTGTTTAGCTTCTGAAGAACTACACAGACACAATCCTATGTTGTTATCTTTTCTCAGTAAAAGACTTCTTGGAATCTCCCTTAAACAACAGTTTCCACTTGGGCGTAAATTCTTCAGATTCTTATCAGTCATCATTCCTGTTATTCTCTTTTACTGCACTTATGCTACATACAATTCAAACACTGGTCAGATTCCTACATAATTTGTACTACATTAATGTAGCACTCCCACCAGAACTACCCATGCTTAACCCAATAATTATCCTGAAAGTCACCTCGGTACACAATTAATTGCACTCGAATTATATCATCTAGCCTAATTTGTCAATTTAACAAGGAATATGTGAACCACGCAAGTCCTAATTAATCCTCCTATAAACTGAAAATGCCCTTCGCATACACTCAAATCAGTCTGATTACTACGAGTAATTAATCAAATGCCTTAAATCCTGTTCTTGCGTTGAAAAAATCCCGGGGGGGGGGGGGGGTACTCCCTATAATGGACTATACGGGGAGGCTCCGCCCGAAAGGGGTCCTTTTTTAGGCTCGAGGTATGTGAAAGGGTAGGGATTTCACGAGTTGAAGTATATGAAAGGGTAGGGATTTCACGAGTTGAAGTATATGAAAGCGGGGTAGGGATTTCACGAGTAAATGATATTATTGTTTGGTTAACATCTCTACTGGTAATGCTTGATGATTTCTGGTGATATATATTGTTCATTAAGTTCATTACAAGGGTATAGAAAAGGGATGCAGTGTTTCTACTGTAGGTATGTGAAAGGGGTACCATTTTCATAATTTCTATGGAAGGTATATGAAATGGGTACCATTTTCATAATTTCTATGGAAGGTATATGAAAGGGGTACCATTTTCTATGGAAGGTATATGAAAGGGGTACCTTTTCTGTTTTTGACCTCTGGGCGGAGCCTCCCCGTATAAAACTTTTTTTAGTACCCCCCCCCCCCCCCCCCCCCCCCCCTGGGGTAAAAATGGCCCGTTAAAAAGGGCAATATCCGTGGTAACTAGCATACATACAGCTCTAGAAGGTTTGTACAACTCGACGTAAAGAAAAATCACTGAAACCTCTTGTTTATACGGTTAAGCCTGGTTTCCATATGATCGCAACGATCGCTGCAATCGTTGTGACTGCCAGCCTTTAGTATCAAGTAAGTAAGAACATTCTAGCGTAATAAACACTAATTGGTGACACAATCAAACAACAAAATAGCTGACAAATCTCTAAACATCGGTCTTCAGAGAATTCATTAACCTACAGTGGAAGAATCCCTTTTTCAGTTCAAACCAATTTTCGTTTCCCTTGGAGGTTCGAGAAATCGGGAGTCCACCGTATTTATAAAATGGGCTAAGACTATCATATCTGTATCCAAGTCGCCCAGCTTAGACACCGCCAGTTTTACTTCCTACTTGACAATGTGTTGGGACATACATACATAGTAAATACATCAGGGGCACCCAACGGATCGTTTCGGTGGAATATCCGTTCGGAAGGCCTATAATCGCCTCAGATATTCGGTCAGGAAAATTCATCTCAAACTTTCTGAATATGGGAAAATTAATGCCTTTTGTTTTCGGAGAGATAAAAATGTCGTTTTGGGTACGAAAAAGGTCAGCTAGGATTTTCGAAAAGGCAAAAGCAGCTCATAAATTCGGGTAATAAGATTTCAATCCCTAAAATTTTCTGAAATTTGAAAGTTCAGCTAACGTATCCGAACAGATACATTTAACTGCAAAAAAGCATAATTATAACGTAAAAGCAACGTTCCGACACCTACAGGAAAATGTTGTCGTTGGGTGCCCCTGATTTTTACATACATACATAAACTCTATTTTAACCCTTTCACTCCCAGAGTCAAACCTTGAGTCAATAAATGTGACTGTAACTTTTAAGTCTGTGGATGAAACCCTAGTGTGTGACCATTCAAATGAAAGCTATTGAACAGCACGTTCATGTGGTACTTTTGACAATTTTGCAAAACGAAATTCAATATTTTTCCCCTCAGTTATGAACTTGGCACTCTTGGGAGTAAAGGGGCTAACTTGAATTTACAGAGTAGTTATATATCAACTTCGCCACATAACATAAAAAAAAAAACAAAGCGAAAATTGCAAAACACCATATCTTCTCTTTTCTGTGTTCCTTCTGTTTCTCTCTTTCCGTCTGTTCCTTCTGTTTCTCTCTTTCCGTCTGTTCCTTCTGTTTTCTCTCTTTCCGTCTGTTCCTTCTGTTTCACTCTTTCCGTCTGTTCCTTCTGTTTCTCTCTTTCCGTCTGTTCCTTCTGTTTCACTCTTTCCGTCTGTTCCTTCTCTTTCACTCTTTCCGTTTCCTCATGCTGTTGTATTTTTATTAACAATAATTCCGCAGATACCAGTTATAGCAGCTGTACCAACTGCCGCCCAGCCAACAGGAGTAATTAAAGTAATGCCCACAGCTGCTGCGCCACCAACCGCGGATACAACGTCTGATTTTCGTATGGGTCTAAGTATTACCCTAGTAAAATAAGATAAATTATTAGCAGTCTTCGGAATTTTTCTCATCCAATTATTTCCCAAATAGGAGAGTTCGCAGTCCTATTACATATACTTATCGCTGGTACCGCAATTTCTTTTTTATTCGCCGAAGCTTCTCATTTATTTTTAAATTGTCCAGATCAAACTGAAAGCCAAAATAAAGTTTTATTTCCAAGGTGATTCTTAATAAAGTTATTATTACAGTAGCACCTCCCTGTGCGACCACCTCTCATAAGCGACCACCTTCCGTATGGGACCACTTACAAAATACTAAAATGTCCCCAGTCAAATCACTATATTCGAAGCATCTAGTAAGCGACCACCTCCCGTAAGGGACCACTTTTACAAAGAAGCTAATTCGCTACTTCACTATGCCGTAAACTTTGATAATCAATTAATTAATTAATATGAATTAATAAATCTTGGGGGGTCACTTTAATACAGATAGGTTTTAAAGGCATTAGCTATAGCTGTCAATGAGGATGGAATTGCAACAGCTCAATAGAAATGGGCCTCACCAAATCATCTGAAGTTTTCCATTAATTTCTTGGGTCACTCAGGTAACGGCTTTGTTGGGTATTTGACCCGAGACCCTTGAAACCTCTTTTATATCGGAAACGCTGTCTACGGATACTGGCCATTCCCCCGGGGGAGGGGGGACTTCCATATAAAAGTGACAGGAGTGATCGTTGTACATACCTTTTAGGGGTTAAAATTCGTGGTTTGGTACCGCATAGGGTGTTGAAATCTAAAATGACTGCCGTTAGAGTTATTCCGGTACCTTTAAGTTGGTATTAAGCTGGAAAAAATATATAACAGGGGCTAGTTTTGTCTTAGAATTGGTACCTCTTAGGGGTGAAAATGAATTCGAGCCACACCCACAAAACGAGATTTTGGTACCTTTTAGGGGTTCTTTTCAAACTTTTCGGCGATCACCCACGTCACTTTTATATGGGAGTCCCCCCCCCCCTCCCCGGGGGCCATACCTTTGAGATGTAAACATCTCTATCAACTGCTCATCAGACAGTTCATCAATTAGTGTCTTCCTGTGATTACAAATGAACAAATATCAAGAGTTAAGATAACTTTGAGTTGACTGACTAAAGTATATGCTATTGAGCAGTTGTATCTTGCGTTTTATAGAGAAACGTTTTTATGACAACATTTTATCGCCATAGATACTTTAAACTGAAAATTATACACAGCTCTGGACATCGCGGGACACAGGAGTCCTGCGTGATAACCAACAGAGAAACACACATGGTAAAATGAGCATAATTAACGAAGGATTCTGGCTGTTGGAAAGAAAATTGTTTTTACAAAAATCTCTGATTGCTTTTCGTAAAATGGACAACTCTCTCTGAATATTTAAAGACCGGATAATAAATGTTGATTATTGTATTAAAAACAGTCGCTTTTTAAGCGCCGAAAGTTGGTAATTTTGCACCACGATTGTTAATTTTAGATGCATTTCCAACCATTTCAGAGGACTTAAATTCACAATTTTCCCGAGGGACCATGCCCTCGGACACCTCTAGATGGCTCACGCTGACGCGTTCGCAATTAGCCCCTGCACTCAAAAAAGTGCTGCGCGGGCCCTGTCGCCTTGTGAACACCCCGTTATTACGGACACCCGCTATTACGGATAAAATACAGCCCCCTGGCGAAAGCTATACAGTCTCTCTCTAAGCGGACACCACTGTAAGGCGGACACCTCCCTAAGACGGACATGGATGGCTGGTCCCCTGGTCGAATTTTACTTGTTAGTCTGTAACTTTAAACTCTCTTTAAGGCGGACACCTCGATCTCTAAGGCGGACAGCGGACACTTTTTTCTCAAAATTCTGGTCAAAATACCTCTCAAGGCGGACACTAGAAGTGCATTTTTTGCACAATCAATGGATTATAGGCCGGATATTAATTCAAATTGACCTACTGGTGGACTTACCATTCACTTTGCATGAATCAAATTGTAAAATAGTTTTTTACTGATCAGCTTTGAACGTTCCAGTTCTGACGTCACGGGTTTCTAATCATTTAACTCTTTATAAGGCGGACACCTCTCTAAGGCAGACAGCTAGAGCTGGTCCTGAGGGTGTCCGCTTTAGAGAGTGTTGACTAAATATAAGAGGTTTGACAGAAAATGACTCTCGCGATTGCGGAATTATGGACACTTTCGTGGTACCAATTTTTGACTCTCAATAAAGCGGCCACCTTGAACTTCTCATATAACAAATTTATAGTCCGTTGTTGCGTGTTATGGGTCACACTTGCGGAAATGTTTATTTGTTCGCATCGATTTCTTGGTACAGGACTTTGCTTTTTCACTTTGCTTGCGCCTTTTCCTCCCAGACTCTGATTATTTGATGAAACTTTTTTTTCTCACACCCCGCTATTGCAGACTTTCGCTATCTTAATACGGCCTCCAAACTACGTCCGAGGGTGTCCGCTATAAACAAGAGTTTGCAATATGATATCCTCGAATTAATGCGTTCGTGATTGAATATTTTCCTGTATGTTCGTTGTTCACTCTTTTTCCCTGCTAGCAGAGTCTCCTTTTCCCTCAAAATAACGGAACGTGTACGTCTTTGAAAAGTTAATTAACATAAATGGGTCAAGACAAGAGAATATAAGGGACAGAGAGGGACACGCCCATTCAAGGCCTTGGGATATGTGAATTTCACTAAAGTTATTTTTAACCACGCAAACCGGAAGTCCGCACGCGTGTGCAGCGCGCGCGAAATCTCAAAGCAATGACGGTCCGCGCGGAGATAATTTTTATCGACGAAAGCGACTTTCTAACCAAAGGAAAATGGTATTTCTTGAGGGATTATTCGGGAGAATGGGAGACAATTTATTTCGAATCCAATGGCTCGCTAGGGAAAATACCGGATTCAATAGTTGAGTTGAGAAACGGGTGATTCTTCATCGATCAGGTGATGTCGCTGTATGCTTCCAGATATTTTAAAAGCTTACTTCGCACGATGGCAGCGACAGTGATTATGTCGGGAAAACCTCACAATTGGCGGGCAACAGGAGAGGAAAAAAGTCTACAAGAGAAAAATCAAAAGGGAAACGAATCTCTAGTAACAACAAAGGATCAGCACTCTTTCTGCAAAGGATAAAACTGCCGATTCGACTGACAATACGTCGACGTCGGAAACCTCTTGAAACACAAAGGAACTGAAGGGATGGCGGCGAATCCTCGAGTACGACCTGGTACAACGAAGTAAGAAAAAAACAAAGCCTGTTACGAAGGAAGAACTCAATGATCTTTGCGTGAAGTTAGAAGGAAAACGTCACATGCGTTGGAATATATTTCGTGTCAGAAAGACAGTCTGGGCGAATCGCATCGAAAGCTTATATATTCTTGAAGACATCTCAATGTTCACTACAATGAACTTCGAGATCTTGTGAACCACATGTTTTCCATTTTATATACAGCTCGTGTCTGGAATTATAAAGGACGTTCTGACAGAAAAGCATACGATACCTAACAATGCGTTGCAAATGGTATTTGACCCTTTGTTTTCCTATTAAATCTAAACAAGGTAAAGCTTCATAAAAACTTGTCTGCTTTCTTTGATATTCTTGTAAGTTCTTGAATAATATAGTTTTGTAGCTCAAAGTGATGTACTGTATTTTTTAAATTATAACAAATTATATTTGAATCAAATTGAAATATTTGCACTACATGTATGTCTAAACCTTGGGGTGGGGTGGGTGGGTGGATGGAGAAGACAACAAGACTAACAAAACAATCCTTACAAAAGCTTCAAGTCACTAGTGACCTTGACAGTAATCTGAATATAATGTGCTCCAAAACATTTTTTTAATTATTTCACAAGCAACAACATGCATGTATCAATAATTCATAGAGAAATTTGCCAATTTCAATTTCTTAAAATACTTCACTTGGCTCCAAGGCTCAGGGGAATAAACAAAAGAAATCACATCAAGGTTGAGAGATGAAATATTAATTTAATTTGTTTCATTCCCCTATTAGCCTTGGAGCCAAGTTAGAATTTATTATTTTTATTTTATGTTTATTTACTTCATTTCGCCAATGGCGGGTAAACAGACAATAGGACATGGCATCCATTACTAGGCCTATCTACCCAGCCCAGCCTAAAAAAAACAACCCACAACTAAGGGGGTGATTACATGGCGAATTTCAGCCCGGGCTGAAATTCCAGCCCGGTTAGGGGGGCTGAGATTTCAGCCCGACTTCCGAAACAAATCCTCTTGAAATGAAGTTAGCGATTACATGGACAAGGTTTCAGCCCGGGCTGAAATTCATCCCGGGCTGATAATTCCAGCCCGGTTTGAGAAACCGGGCTGGAATTTTTCAGCCCGGCCAAACGGGCTGAAAAAAACCATGTAATCGGAATGGAATTTTCAGCCCGGGCTGAAAAGTGAACTTGGGCATGCGCAGTGATTGTGTTTTGGCTAAATTGTAGAATGCCCGGCAACGTATTTGCATGTCATTGAATAAGAATGGTCCTTTTGTTTTTATATACACGTGCAGCCGGTATGTAAATAAGTTGCCGGTATTGTAAAATCGCTCCTGTGTTTTTAAACAAGATGGAAAAAGGTTCCAGTGGAACAAGGGAGATAAAATCGAAAATCTTATTCGATGTGTCGCGATTTTCAAATCGAAAATGGAATATAACAACAGCTTCGTTCTTCAAACGTTCAGCCGATATGTAAATAAGTTGCCGGTTATTCAAATCGCCCCTGATTCTCTGATGACTCTTCCCGCGCAAATTCAAATTTGGCGCCCGGGCTGAAATTTCAACCCGGGCTGAAACTCGTCATGTAATCGCAACAAAATTACAGCCCCCTAACCGGGCTGAAATTTCAGCCCGGGCTGAAATTCGCCATGTAATCACCCCCTAAGTTTAAAAAAAATATTGAAAATATTGAAAATAGGCCTTAAGTACAGAATAACAATCAAGACATATTGTTACGGTAACCTCAATAACAATATGAACCCTTTCCAATAATATTATTCATATTACAACCTTTCAATTTATAATTACAATATTAAACTGGAACAGCAGCAATTGAAACATTATGACTACAGCTCTCAGTCCCTACATGAGTTATCAGGTATCATCATATAATACTATGATGCTTGTAAACATTTGCAAATGGGGTTATGACTGAGGCTTGCCCAACATGACACTTCTTACTCTGCTTAACAAACATACCAAAAGAGAAACAAAACAGATGATTGACCAATTTACAGGCAACCATGAAATTTGTCACAACACTATAATGTAATAATTTATTAGACTTGGTTCCAATCTGGGAAATAAAGAATAGTTACATGATATTAAAATCAGTCTTGGTCTTTAATCAACCAAAGATGCACCTTGGAAATTCAGTTTCCTGGAAAACAATTTGTATGCTAAAACTGAAAGAAAAAATAACTAATTCACTATGAATACTTTGATATGGGCTACTTAGAATAGCCCAATTTTGGTAACTTAAAATTTCAGTAAGAGTGTTAAATACTATAAACAGTGGACATCACTACATAGCTCTACCAGGTTCTGGAGCTAAAGCAATAGAGAATGATAATCCTTTTCCTGAACTTGACGTGATGATTTCTATTATTGTCTCCTCTTATGAATAGTAGAATATAAGAATAGAAAAGAAAAGTATAATTTATATTCAGGACTATTTGGAGTTTAAATCTTGTGCTGATATATGAAAGGTTTGTGTGGGAATCTTGCAGAACAAAAACTTGGTAACATTATCTCCCATAAATAATTTAGCCCTGTGACCACAGAAAGAAGCATGCACAATATTACATGAAAGCAATATTAGAAAATTGCTGCAACCTTTTCATGTTTGCTAGTCCTGAAGCATATTTGGAGGAATCTCATACCTGGGGAGTACTCCCATATATATAGCCTATATGGGGATGTGCCGCCCAATAGGGTATGGGTTTTCGACCTAGAAATCAACGCAGTCATAGACAAAGTATGTATATATATACATGGGTTCCATTCAGTTACCAGGAGGTATTTCCCTGACATTTAATTTTCTGCAGCCCCAGCTGCCATCAAACCTTGTGTCCAATGATTATTATAAATGTCGACAACATATCACTGCCAGGAATCAAATGCTCGAATAAACACCTACCATGTAAATTCATGTCATAAACAGGGTAGGGGAAGTGCAAATATTTTGTCATAAACAGAGGGCAGGGTTTGACTGCCTGGGCAGCACCCCCCTCCCTCCCCCCCCAGGCTGAATATTCTTATTTTTCTGCCGATTTTAGGCTGGAAATATTCTTAATACATTCTAAGATTACAGAGTATAGAATCAGTAAAATAATACGGATGTGACAAGGAAAACCTTTGATTTAAAAAAAAGGAAAGAAGTATATATACATGGTACATATTTACCATTCTTTTCAATGGTGTTATAAAGTTCATTTAAAAACATAAATAAATAAATTATGTGATTTTATTGTATTTTATTTTCTATCAACATGCAAAATAATTCTCATTCTCAGTATACTCTTAGCGTGTTCTTAAAATTTCGCCAATCACCAGCCTCAATATTCTTATAAAAAAATTATTACAAAAGAAAAAAAAAGTGTATGCCAGCGGGATACATACAAACCCTGTGAGAATTCAATCGTACATTTACCACAACACGTTATTAAAATCACCAAATTAAATCCATTTGTCCTTCCTGGATAGTTTTATGAATAAAAACGTGAAACTTACAGTGACCGGAAGGATACCTTATCTGGCTCTTCTCCTTACGAGGAAAAACACTGAGCCTGCTATGATGATATTCATGGCTTCAAGTTCGAATTCGAAGTCAGCTGTCGAAGTGCAGGGAGAGATCAGGTTACGCGATTCCTTCAAGATCAGAACTTCGCTCGATGAAACTCTTCGGACTATTTCCGTTTCTTGGAAAGCTTGCTTTAGCTTTGACCGCAATTCGAGGACTTCTTCTGATTGCCTTTCCAGCCGAAATTCCGCGTTTATAATATATTTTGATGCCACTGATGTTTTCGCTCGCTCGACGATACATCTTCGCAAACCTTCCAGTATGAGTATAAAATTTATCCGAAACACTTTTAGCATCTTCGGAAGTCGTTAAACTGTCGGAACACTTTCTACAGAGTTAATCAATATCAATGCCGAAGTCTAAATTCCACTTGGGAAAGCCATACTGAAATATTCAACAGGCGCCATTACTCGCAGCTCTGTTGATTTCCAGCACCGGAAGTGCGTACGCTTAAAATTAGCATATTCTTAAAATAACTTTAGTGAAATTCACATATCCCAGCCAACGCCCCTAGTTTCCCTCTCTGTCCCTTATATTCTCTTGGTTAAGACTATAAGAGTGACTGCCTGTTGGGATCGAGAATGGTCCGTCAACGACCCATTTGGCGAATCGCTGATATTTTGCCCAAAGATGCCCTTGGGTGAACTATTTTCAAAAATCATATTTAAAAGTTCCAGCGATTTTTTAATTTTCAGAAAATCGCGAAAATTTGAAAGTGCGGTCAAAATGCGGTTTTCGCTTCATCAAATGCCCAAAATATGATGCAAGAACAAAGCATCATCACCGAAGCGTTCAAATAAATCCAATTGTCGCCAAACTTTACACGAAGTCGGAACATCTATTCCTGTCATTCCTATGCATTGTTCACTAGTAATAATTTTCAAGTACGTTGAAATTGCGACCACTTCTTATGATAGTCGATCTCACTACGTGCGCAAATTGGGTAATGAAAGGTCGTACAACCCTGAAATGATGATTTGTTATTCTTACATTATTATAACTTTTTATTTTTGATAGCTGATCATGCTCGCTGTATACTACTTCAGGCCTCTTCAGGCTACATGACTCAAAATTTAGATCCTCTGTAGTCTGACCTCTCGTAAGTGACCACCTATGCTTGACATTTTGGGTGGTCGCTTACGAGAGGTTTGACTTTTTATTATTATAAATGTTTTTACGTGTATTATTTTTTTAGTCAATGTATTTGTTTCATCAGGAACCACTTCTTAAAATTTCATCACTTCTTTTGTGGCTAGAAAAATGTATGTAAAATCATTCACGAATGAATGAGTTGTACACAAAAAAACGCATTTTACTGTGGTGCGTGTATATAATTTTTGCTTCAGAAATCCGTAAAATAGATTTTCAAAGCCGATTGATTTCTTAGAAATCGTAACCGGTCAACCGAAATTCCCGTAATGCTTGCCCCATTTGTTCCCAGATGGATCGTTCATTCGTTGCGAGGATCTTAATTTACTGAGCCAGTACAACTTGAAATGAATCCACTAACCATTTAGTTATAAAGCTCGCGTCTACATGTCCGTATGTAATGCAAATTATGCCGGCCGGATTTTGTCAACAAATCTTCCCTGCTAGCAGAGTCTCATTTTCCGTGCTTAAAATAACGGAAAAGGAGACTCTGCTAGCAGGGAACAACAAATCCAACTGGCGAACATGAGAAGACATTCTTCGCTTATCACTGGTATAAGGAGTGGATATATACAAGTGGCCATACAGTTTTTTTGGGGTAGTAGCCTTTATTAGTGCAACGTGCACTATATATAGGTATGGATGTGTAGGCCGTCCTGGTTATAAGAAGCTAATTCGCTACTTCACTACTTCACTATGCCGTAAACTTTGATAATCAATTAATAAATTAATATGAATTAATAAATCTTGGGGGGTCACTTTAATACAGATAGGTTTTAAAGGCATTAGCTATAGCTGTCAATGAGGATGGAATTGCAACAGCTCAATAGAAATGGGCCTCACATTAATTTTTTGGGTCACTCAGGTAACGGCTTGTTGGGTATTTGACCTGAGACCCCCTGAAACCTCTTTTATATCGGAAACGCTGTCTACGGATACTGCCCATTCCCTCGGGGGAGGGGAGACTTACATATAAAAGTGACAGGAGTGATCGTCGTACGTACCTTTTAGGGGTTAAAATTCGTGGTTTGGTATCGCTTAGGGTGTTGAAATCTAAAGGTACCTTTAAGCTGGTATTAAGCTGGAAAAAATATATAACAGGGAATAGTTTTGTCTTAGAATTGGTACCTCTTAGGGGTGAAAATGAATTCGAGCCACACCCACAAAGCGAGATTTTGGTACCTTTTAGGGGTTCTTTTCAAAATTTTCGGCGATCACCCCCGTCACTTTTATATGGGAGTCCCCCACCCGGGGGGCCATACCTTTCAGATTTCATGTGCTCTTCTTCTTCTATCAACGGATCAGACCATTCATCATCGCGCTTTCTTTGATAGGGACGTGACATAGTCTGAGCGACAGTTACGTAGTTAAGCTCAGCAACTAAGTGAAGTGGTGTCTTCCAGGAAAGCTCAGCTTTGTCTTTGAAGTATTTGTATTTCTTAATAGCTTTGTCTTTATTCAGGATTATTGTAACAAGGCGATTTACCTGGAAAGAAATTGTGAACCAGTCAATTTCTAGTAAAAATTATTGTTATCATCACTTCTTTTGTGGCTAGAAAAATATATCTAAAATCATTCACGAATGAATGAGTTGTCCACAAAAAAACGCATTTTACTGTGGTGCGTGTATATAATTTTTGCTTCAGAAATCCGTAAAATGGATTTTCAAAGCCGGTTGTTTTCTTAGAAAAGTCTTGTAACCGGTCAACCGAAATTCCCGCAATGCTTGCCCCATTCGTACCCAAGTGGATCGTTCATTCGCTGGAAGGATCTTAATTTACTGAGCCAGTACAACTGCAAATGAATCCACTAACCATTTAGTTATAAAGCTCGCATCTACATGTCCGTATGTAATGCAAATTATGCCGGGATTTTATCAACAAATCTTCTGCTAGCAGAGTCTCGTTTTCCATGCTCAAAACAACGGAAAAGGAGACTGCTAGCAGGGAACAACAAATCCAACTGGTGAAGAAGACATTCATCGCTTATCACTGGTATAAGGAGTGGATATACAAGTGGCCATACAGTTTTTGCGGGTAGTAGCCTTTATTTTATTTGGAGAACTTATCTAAGATAACGCACCCACGTTATTAAATGACAAAAAGCCACTGTTTCACTATACGTAGTCTACTAGCTTCTCAGCCGTAGCCTGTGTCTCCTTTTCCTGGAGGGGGGAGATGATGGATGAGGGGAGGAGGCGGATGAACACAGGCTACGCAGCCGTTGTTTGTGTCATAACGCAACGCTTCTCCCTTCTCCTTGATGGAGACTACTGTTTCACGTCTTTAGCTTTTCATCGGAAATTATATCAGTAAAATTAATAGCCTTCGGTTTCGGTGTTTCGCAAAAAGAACAAAATAGCTGTTTCGGTGTTTCGTTTCGCTGTTTCGTGGTTTAGCACTGTCCGTAAAAAATGGCCGTGCGAATGATTTCGCGCAGTCATTTTATTTCCTCTCGCTATATTTCGCTTCTCACGCAATGGACTAAGGAAAGAGGGACTGCTCTTAGTTGTACAGTCAACTCACACCTTGCGAACACCCCGCTATTACGGACAAAATCCAGCCCCACGGCGAAAGCTATACATATACTCTCTCTAAGCGGACACCACTGTAAGGCGGACAGCGGACACTTTTTTCTCAAAATTCTGGTCAAAATACCTCTCAAGGCGGACACTAGAAGTGCATTTCTTGCATAATCAATGTATTATAGGCCGGATATTGATTCAAATTGACCTACTGGTGGACTTACCGTTCACTTTTCATGAGTCAAATTGTAAAATAGTTTTACTGATCAGCTTTGAACGTTCCAGTTCTGACGTCACGGGTTTCTATCATTAACTCTTTATAAGGAAGGCGGACACCTCTCTAAGGCGTACAGCTAGAGCTGGTCCTGAGGGTGTCCGCTTTAGAGAGTGTTGACTAAGAGGTTTGACAGAAAATGACTCTCGCTATTGCGGAATTATGGACACTTTCGTGGTACCAATTTTTGACTCTCAATAAAGCGGCCACCTTGAGCTTCTCATATAACACATTTATAGTCCGTTGTTCGTTATTGGTCACACTTGCGGAATGTTTATTTTCGCATTGATTTCTTGCTACAGGACTTTGCTTTTTCACTTTGCTTGCGCCTTTTCCTCCCAGACTCTGATTATTTGATGGCACTTTTTTTCTCACACCCCGCTATTGCAGACTTTCGCTATCTTAATACGGCCTCCAAACTACGTACTGAGGGTGTCCGCTATAAGCGAGAGTTTGCAATATGATATCCTCAAATTAATGCGTTCTTGATTTAATATTTTCCTCAAAAATAAATGGGCTAAGACTATAATATCTGTATTCAAGTAGCTCTTGCGTAGGCAAATGACAAATTTAAACATTCAATTATATTGAGTGAATTTTGTACAGCAAAGCAGAATAATCTGTTTATGCTTCGTTGCATGCTCTCAGCTCAATTTTGTTTATATCAGGGAATGACTTTCACTTCGTGTTGCTCGATCTCCTTTTCTTGAAGCCGACTTTAGGAAACTGAAACTGAAACTAAAATTTAGTGTCTATATAATATATACACAGAAGCTTATCACCTAGGTGATAAGCTTCTGATATACAAAACTGATTTCCATGGTTCTTTGTTCAAAAACAGATCACATACTGCATACATGTGCAGTACTTACATTAATAGGTCCAAGAGACTATGATCTTGTTAAGTCTGATCTTAGACTGCAACTATTTTTCACAGTTTCCAAACTCAATGGTCTTGAAAGTTACTTAGTTCATCTATTATGCTCTTTTTTCTATAAACTAAAATATTAACCATTATAATCCATCAAAAAAATTTTTCGCGTGCGATTGGTCTAAACACGTCACGTGACGCAGCCAAAACTGGGGAATATCCGGGTGATATTCCCCAAGTGATATTCCCCAGTTTTGAAAATTTGCGTTTCACGTTCGCAGGTTCAGTTTTCGTCTCAAATAAATTAAACTGATTGTTTTCAACAGACTAGAAATATTTTTGAACGCCAACAGAATTATTTTGATGTTTAAAACAGCTTGGCCGACCGAGATCTTCCACGGCAAACAGAGCGGCAAACAGAGCGGCCTTGTGAACAAATATTCGAAGGATAATAACTACAATAGCCTCCATTTGGCTTCAAAAATATGTTCGGATATTTGTCCTTGGACATTATCTGTTCCTCGAAGCTCACAGTTTTCCTCGAGCTTCGCTCTCGGAAAACTGTTCGCTTCTCCGAACAGATAATGTCCGCGGACAAATATCTGAGCATATTTCCTCGCCAAATGGAGGCTATTGTTTATATAGCTCCTCTAACTGCACTCGAATTACATCATCTAGCCTAATTTGTCAATTTATTAAACATGGAATATGTGAACTAAGTAAGTCCCAATTAATCCTGCTAACTGCATGAAATGCCCTTCGAACACACTCTCTAATCAGCCGATCCAAGAACCTGTCCTGGTCGATAATTAACCGAGTTTTTACATGTATTTATTTTAGTAAACGTGTTTGTTTCAGCAAGAACCTCTTCTTATTAAAATTTCATCACTTCTTTTGTGGCTAGAAAAAATATCTGTAAAATCACGAATGATTTTACTGTGGTGGGTGTAAAAAAATGCTTCAGAAATCCGTAAAATAATTTTTCAAAGCCGGTCGTTTTCTTCGAAAAGTCTCGAAACGTCAATCAAGCAAAATTCGGCGCGCACCAGACATTTAAAGAAAGCTTTAAACCGGGGTATGCTTGTCCAAAAGGGACAAAATATCAAGATTTGTAAATATACATCAAGATTCGTATATTTATGTCAAGATTGATATACCTTGATTTGATTTGTATATATATGTAACAAGATTTACATATAGGTATTAAGATTCACATATGCATATCAACATTCGCATATTTACATCAAGATCAATATATACATCGAGATTGTGATAGGCATGTATGAAGTACCAGGTCTACACTCTGAAGTAACCGCTGGTCAGTAACATCACTGCACTTTTTCCATGTGAGCTGTTGCGCGACAAAATGGCGGGTCAGTCCCGTAATTAAGAGTGCCGATGAAGTTAGCGAAGAGAAATTAACATCGATAGTTCGTAGAGTATACACTGCTAACAGATCCGACAGTGGTCAATTTATCTCATTGGAACAAGAACTCGGTAGAAGATTTGACACACCACGTGGTCAGGTCTGTCAGTGGCACAACAGTCTGATGGATCGGGATACAATCCTGGAATGAACGCCGGTCATCTGGGAAAGGAAAAGGTAGCCTGCGAGCAGGCTCTCATCGCGATCGTGATCCTTAGTATTGCGTGACGTTCGAGCGCGGAGCGCGAGGGAGTGGTCGGGAGTGGGACGTCCCACTCCTTCGCGCTCCGCGCTCGAACGTCACGCAATACTTAGGATCACGATCGCGCTCCGCGCTCATCGCGCGAATGAGAGCCTGCTCGCAGGCTAAGGAAAAGGGAAAGGAAAGGGGTAAAGGGAAGTTTGCAAACAAAAAAGGAACAGCCTCAAGTACTACCAACGAAAGAGTTGATTCTCCTTCCTTCGCCAACACATGATAAAGTACCACGTTGGGACAACAAACGTAAGCTGCAAGACTGTTGTGCCACTGACAGACCTGACAGTCCTCCACGACCTCTCCCACGTGGTGTGTCAAATCTTCTACCGAGTTCTTGTTCCAATGAGGTAAATTGCGCGCTGTCGGATCTGTTAACTGTCGCCGTTGTATCTCCTTGAAGAGCAGTGTATACCTTATTATAGGAAATTAACGCTCCATGAAATTAACGCGAATTTTAAAAATTCGCGTTAATTTAGGTCGCGTTAATCTTAGTCTCCTACGCAGCCGTTATTTGTGTCGTCACGCAACGCTTCTCCCCACTAACGGCTGCTCAAACCTGGACCACATTCGTTTGCAGATTTAAGCCAATCACAGTTGAAGTGCCATTTTCGGAACTCGTTCGCGCCAAAATACACCAATCATAGATTGTGTCTTATCATGACCTTAGCGTCGGAAACGTCAAACGCACGCTGATATGCCGCCTTTTGAATTTGACGCACACCAGACATCAAAATAAAACACGGTTTTACTGAAGAAAAATGTATGATATGAAAGAATAATGTAGAAAAAACTTCATTATAATTACAACAGACATCCTAGTTCAAGAATTGGATCGATCTAGCAAGTTTTCGGCAAACGGTAACAGTTTTTGCCGATAGGTGTCAAAGTTACTGCGGTCAAAACAAAAGGAAATTGGAATGGGGTCCAGGTTTGAGCAGCCATTAGTGGGGAGAAGCGTTGCGTGACGACACAAATAACGGCTGCGTAGGAGACTACGTTAATCTTTGTGAGCGTTAATTTCCGCGACATTAATTAAGTGGAGCGTTAATTTCCGCGACCTTAATTTCCATTATTATAACCCCAAATTCTGGATCCTGTACAGATATATTTGACACCCAGGAAACAATAGCTTTCTCAGTTCTGCACACTGTATTTCAATCTTTCAAAAGCTCTTTAAGGTATCAGTATACCCCAAATGACCATCATGCGTTGGCGCTGTTTTACGGTCGGAGGTTTAACAAAAACCCCAATAAAATATATATTTCCTGAAAGCTTAAGAATTGTAGATTACGAATATGTATTCATTTGAAGTAAAAAGATTAACGTGTTTCGAATATAGCGTTCAATTTCAAAAAGTATATTGGTCCACAAATCGAGTTCGTTTCCGGCCGGAATTGAACGGGAGAAAGCGAAAAACATCGCTACGTGTTCTTGACACCTTTCTCTAAAAAAACTGTGTCGGGGAATTTTGATTACTTGTCTGGTTAGCTTTTAACACACAGTTAAACTTTGAGGGTTGACAAAACATGCATTCTCTGTACGAAAATACTCATAACTTTCGAAGGAGGGAAAAAATTAAAATTCCCCGACACAGTTTTTTTGTCAGACTATTGGAGAACATTCTCTCCAAATTACAGCGAAAAAGGTTGCAAATTCGTTGCAAACGAACTTGAAACGTGCGCTTCATTCACTGAAATTTTAGTTTCGAGAAACAGGGGAAAACATGTTTTGGGGCGTTCTTCCGGTCTGATGAGATTAAATACACAAGACGCGTGAAAATAATTATGCGTTGATCGATAAAGAGAAGGCTCGTCTTACTTTAATTAAACAGAGTTCGTATCGAATACAAATGACCTCAAATGCGCGCTTCTTATGGCTAGAGAAGAAAGTTCTCCTCTCACCGATCGTGCTACAAGTAAATTAAGAGTTTATGGCTTCAGTTTTCCCTCCATTTAACTTCTCTGTGGGATATTCGCCCACATGGATATGCAACCGCGAGCGATTTTCAGTTGTCCTAATCAGTGATGCGATCCGGTGTCATTTGAGACCTGGTTAAGACGAGTGCTTCGGCTCAATTCTTACCGAACAATTTCCCATTTCGGTATATTCTCTTACTTGAAAACGCGGACACAGTCTCTTAATATGTTTCTATGAACATGAACATTGCAAGATGCGGCTTTCGAATTTCGGGTGAATCTTCAAACATGTCGGCCCTCGTGTTACGTGACTTTTTATACGTACATGTTGACAAACTGTTGACGGCTCTCGATTAGAAATAATTAATGGCGAGAATCGTTTTTTCTTCATAACTTTCTTTAGAAGCAATCTTTTTTCGTGAAACTTTTTGGAAATGAAAGGTCTTGATGTAATCTATCTGAAGATAACAAAAAGTAAAATCTTGCAAAATGGTCAAATTTGGGGTATACTGATACCTTAAAGGCTTTAAAAAGCCTTAATTACAATATTTCCAGTTCACCCACACTTTCAGAAGAGCAATTCTGGACATCTGAGTTGTTGTATTTCGGCCAAAATATCTTTGTTACTTTGTGCTAAACGCGTTAATTTCCTTCATTTTGAAATTTTACCTCCTCTTTCGCGTTAACTTTCCTTTATTCGGAAGTACTTTTCCGTCCAATTCGCGTTAATTTAAGTCGCGTTAATTTCAAATACCTTAATTAACACGAGCGTTAATTTCCTATAATAAGGTACTCTACGAATTATCCGATGTCAATTTCTCTTCGCTAACTTCATCGGCACTCATCGGCATTCTTACGGGACTGACCCGCCATTTTGTCGCGCAACATGGAAAAAGTGCAGCGGTGTTACTGACCAGCGGTTACTTCAGAGTGTAGACCTGGTACTTCATACATGCCTATCACAATCTCGATGTATATATTGATCTTGATGTAAATATGCGAATGTTGATATACATATGCGAGACTCGAAATGTGAATGCGAGTCCTGATGTAATATATGCGAGTGACAATGTATATAGTCGAATCTGGATGTATATTTGTCACATTTGATGTATACATACGCGAATGTTGATATGCATGTGTGAATCTTAATACCTATATGTAAATCTTGTTACATATATATACAAATCAAATCAAGGTATATCAATCTTGACATAAATATACGAATCTTGATGTATATTTACAAATCTTGATATTTTGTCCCTTTTGGACAAGCATACCGGGGTGTTTACTGCAAAAGCTCGCTATGCAAATTATGCCAGGATTACAATCTGTTAAAATACAACTGGCGACGAAGACGTTCTTCGCTTTGATCACTACTAACTATGATCACTAGTATAAGGAGTGGATCTACATGTACAAGCGGCCTTACAGTTTTTTGGGATAGTAGCCTTTATTTTATTTTGGGTACTTATCTAAGATCGCGAGCGAAAAATCCACTGTTTCACTTTGCAGCTGTTATTTGTGTCGCCATGCAACGCTCCTCCCAAATAATAAACGGCTTGATGGAGACTACTGTTTCAGCACACACACGAAAAGTTCAAAGTGTTTCACATACATTTTGCTTGCTACTTGCGTAGGCGCATATGACAAATTTAAAACACGACTATTATATTGCCTAGAAAGGTGATAAATTCAATTCTGTTGAGTGAATTTTGTACAGCAAAGCAGAAGAATCTGTTTATGCTTCGTCGTGTATGCCCTCAGCTCACCTTAATTTATATCAGAGAATTGTCTTTCGATCTCTCGCGCTTGTCTCTTGATCTCCTTTTCTTGAAGCTCACCGACTTCAATCTGAAACTGAAACTAGAGTTTAGTGTCTGCAAAACTGATTTCCATGGTTCGTTGGTCAAAAACAGATCACATACATGTTAACGAACAAGCGCAAAACCTTGCTTCTTTGTTTGCTTGTTTACTTCCTTGTTGAGCAACTTTCGTTTTCGGGTGCGTGGGCATACCAAAGAATATTCTAGATCCGTCAAACGGGCGAGGTAAGGACCAACCTCGTTCCCAGGGTCTCTCTTCTTCCCGCCAGGAAGAAGAGAGACCCTGGGAACGAGTTTGGGTAAGGACCTGGGAACGGGTTTGCGTGACGTCATAAAATTTCGCGCCAAATCGAAAAAGAGGAATGGGAACGCCTGGGTACTATAGATGTGCAGCAGGCTATAACCGCAGGTTGGAAAATAACGAATTTTTAGAGCTTCACGTTGTATTTTTAACGTACAAACCTATATTCCGATGATCCGCGTAAAGGATCTCTAACAATTATTCACCAAAGGCGAAGTGAATATTGTGAATATTTACCGAGACGAAGTCGAGGTAAATATTCACAATATTCACTGAGCGTGAGGCGAATAATTGTTTTAGTATAATTTTCAGAGGTGAATATCAAGAACTACAAAATTACGAGCTAAAACATGAAAACAACATACGCAAGTACTCGCCATATTACCGTAGTTACATCGTTTACACATCAAATTAAGCAGTAAAATACACAAAAGAACACTATTCATCAGGTACCTTTGTTTGATCGTTACTGATTTCATGAGCAGCTGTAGTTATCGTTCTGAAATAAGTAGCTTAGGTCTGAAGAGAAGCAAATTTCTGTCACTCCATCCGACACAAACACCGTGGGCAGCCCTTGTTCGCCACGCAACAACCTTTGTTTTTGACGAGTTTTAAATGCGTTAAAACCATTTCTTGAATCGGTTTTCCGTCCAAACGTCTTGGTAGTCATTTACCTAAATTCCCAATACTTTGAATATCCTGAACTTGGAGTGAGGTCAGTCTGGTCTTTGGAATAAACGAAAATTTCGTTCAAAACGAGTCGCCATCTTTACTGGCCAGCACAACAAATGTGGCTTAGCTTAGCAACCACGCCTTGGAATCCTATATTCACCGCGCTATATGCTCATATTCACCTATGGAAATTATACTAAAAGTGTGTTTTCAATAACGTAATACACCTCGCACCCAACTTTTGGAAGAATCGCATTTTGGTAATATTACATTTTTTTAATATTTAGGAAATTCAAACTGGACATTTGTAATCCATGAACCGGAATATTCGGAATACTTCGCTTCAATTCAATCAATTCAATTGTAATCCACCCATCTACCCGCCACTGCACCCACCCACCCACCCACCCACCCACGGTTTTGTTTGATGTTCTTATGTGATGCTGATAATTTATACATACATACATATAACTTTATTTCGACTCGGATTTCAGAGTAGCAACAAATATGTTAGTATCTCCGAGAAATAATTACAATATTTACAATATGCAGTAAACAATATGCAGTGCGAACATTGATTTGTACCTTTGTGTATCACCAGGTACAAGGGGGACTGGGCCAGAGCGTACCACTACGCAGGTGTTCTTTTGCGTGAAAGCCGCTGGTCAAAGGTAAGTTGATTGCTTTGATCAAAAACTAAATAAAAACGGAAAAATAAACGAATTTTTAGAGCTTCACGTTGTATTTTTAACGTACAAACCTTTATTATACGACATAGCATTTTAGAGTGCGAATACGCACAAAGACGAGAGCAAATATTAGACCGTATTCAACGGGTCTCAGTCCCCCTGACCGCGCGCTACGGAAAACACTATATTTTAGGAAAGATATTATCAGTCGTATAATAAACAATTTAAAAAGGCTCGAAAAAATAAAAACTGACTCGTAAAAATACCCAGCCGTATTATACAACTTTCCGCTGAATAACCTCTTTATATTCCGATGATCCACGTTAAGGATCTAGTGTGTTAGATTTTTCAATAACGTAATACACCTCGCACCCAACTTTTGGAAGAATCGCGTTTTGGTAATATTACATTTTTTTTTTAATATTTAGGAAATTCAAACTGGACATTTGTAATGTATTCTTTGCTGTTATAGAGCCTTTAAGAGCTGATGTCTGTAATTATCAACCAGAGGCATACAATAGGGAAAATACAAAAATTCTCAAAATAATTCACAAGATAGCCCTTGGTGAACTATTACTAAAAATATATGTTTTACTTCAATCCGGTAATTATTTTCGAGATACGGAGGTAATCTTGGTTTTGCAGCTCTCAGACCGTTTTTTAGGCGTCTGACACCACACATTGTGGAGACGTTGTTCTGAAACTCAAAACAATATTATTCCGAGAAACAAATTACTCATCAGATTAATTAGATAATAAGATATATTTTGAGTGGTTATTTTATCAATTTGAATTAAAATTGAATATTTGGAAGATTTTTCATTATTTACATTATTTTAAGTAATTTCTTGCAATGCAAAATTGACGAAATTGAGAGGCTAAAATCATTGACTGGTACATAGCCTAGAATATAGAGACTTATACCACGTAAAAGAGCATTATTTCTTCTTTTAAAATCGTTTTTCAAAACCATGGGCAACTTAAAAAAAGAATTTGAGGCCGCGAAATACAAGTAGTACTTTTGTGTAATTTGAGCTTTTCCGTCACGGCATTCCGATGCTAAAACTCAGATAAACACAACATTAAAACATTTTGGAACAACAGAGCAGGGCCGTAGCTAGCGGGGGAGCAAGGGGGGCAGTTGCCCCCCCAAGAATGGGTAATGCTTTCTGAAAAACGAAAACTGCGTATGTTTTTTCGCGTTCAAACAGCCGCCTTCTTGATAAAAATATATGCCGAGGGTCTTTCAAAAACAAGATTGAACATTTCAAAGGCTTGGTACTCCATCTCCCCAGATTTTGCTCGGCATATTAATCAAGATGATGGGGAACGAAGAGGCGTGAACTTCTTACTTCTTAGGTAACTAAGTAAGTAGTTATATTTTGACTGCCCGGTACCATACTAATTTGAACATTTACGATTGATTGAGAAATATATTTTGGAGCGGAAATCCAACTGGAGACATCGTTTACACACGAAATAGACTAATAAAATGTTTAGTGTACTAAGGCCGATATACGGTATGTATTAAGGTAACAAAACCTCGGAAATATTGCTGTAAGCACTAAAAATACCTGTCATTTTACACTGAATCGAGATTGATTTTTTGACAAAATATCTCATGGAAAATGCTCAAAATAGCATTTCCGAGCCTCTAGATTTCAAAATTTTCTGAGGGGGCATGCCCCCAGATCCCCCTAGCGGCTCGCGCCTTCGGCACTCGCTTCATTGCCCCCCCATTCAAAACATTCTAGCTACGGCCCTGCAGAGGCTTAATAATATTTGCTATCAGGCACCAGCACATGTTACAAGACTATTTTCTGTGTTTTGCTATCGCTTTTTGGCAATAATAAAATAATTTAGCTATTTTATTCGACCTTGAGTTCCAAAGCTTACACAAGTCAGAGGGTCCCCAATAGGTTTGGTGGGATACGGGATTTGGCTTATTTTTGTGGCGATATTCGGGATGCGAGCTAAAACAAGAGCGGGAAGCGGGAATTTCAATTACGAGCGGGAGCGGGATTTAATTTCGTGTTTTTAAAGGGTCGGGATGCGAGAATCGCAAGGGGAAAAGTAGCGGGATACGGGATTTCAATTGTTTTTAATTTTTTTTCTTTTTACGCGACTGCATGAATTGAACAAGCGCGCAAGGCAGACTGGTACAAATGGATCCTTTGTGTATAACTGTGTCGGGTTTCAATTAATGAATAGCAAAGGCGGATGTAGCCTGTTTAAAAACTTATTCATTATGCGTAAGTGTGAGACCCGTATGAGTCCTTTTCTGATTGTGTTGATTTCCGACATTTCTATCTTCGTCGCTTTCGTCACAAGAAAGAGGTATCAAGTCACAGATGGTCTTTTGCATGTCCTGGCCTTGTCTGCGTTCTTGGCCATTCCAATCATTTCCATTTCCATTGAGCGTTTGTTGAAACAGCTATATCAGGAGGGGACATTGGGGTTTGCGGTATTGCGGTTTCAGACCATTTTTCATACGGTATTTCGGTGTAATTTCACTCTTAAAGTGCGATATATGCGGTTTCATCCAGCCCTCCGGTATGGCGGTTTTTTAGCGTTTTGGTCGACGGAACTCGGTAGAACTCGGTAGAAAACTGAAATGTTCTTCACGGTATTTCGGTTTCTGGTCGTTACTATAATCGTTTCAGTAAGATGATAATGTCGATAATGTCGTGTGCGATGGGCCTATAAATGTCCGATAGCAAAAGTAACGTGAGTGTTAAAGACCGTTCACTGATGCCCGATAGACGAAAAAACCCAGCTCCTGTATTACTGCTATGGGCAGAAAACGTGCCAGCTGTGATGTCCTTCAGGGATACCGGTATACAGCTGCAGTCATAACTAACTTGATACGAAATTCTTGGGAGCGTCCTACGAGAAATGTCGGTCATCCGGAGAGCCTCACCTATGGCCAACTAATAGCACGACACAAGCGAACGAACCGACATAGCTGGTTTTAAATTATCAACGAACTAATCAAGATTAAGAAAGGCAATGCGATCACCGAATTTTAAAACTAAAACGAGTATAACTTCAAGGAACTTACCTTCAGAGATCAGTGTAGATCGAGATGATAACGGAGTGCAAACTCTAGCAAACAAACTAATGCACTTCAGTGTTAACTCAGACTGAGACTGCCTTACTAAAAATAGAGGGGTTTTGTACAATAGATGTTGGAATGCTTTCAAATTACGGTCTGTTGATTTCTTTCAAACAAAACAATTGTTTCTGAATATTAATATCGCAGAGGCCAAGATCATCAGACTTAATCGAACTGCCTGCCACATCAACAATGAGTTCTCAAATTTACAAAATGTTGCACGCGATTTTGCACTCCCGAAACAAAAAGATAGATATACATCCACCAACATTTCCACGATCAAACTTTGTTTAGGTTTCTATAGCAGGAACAAAAGGAGAAACTACTTACATTGAAAGAGATGTTATTACGAGGACAACTGCACGTAAACAATCTTCTGGCTTCTAGAAACTTCCAGCTGTTAAATGGCTTGTTCAAGGGTTCAGGCGATTTTCAAAGAAATATTCGGTTGCGGGTCAGAACATTATTTTAAAAAAGAGGTTTCGGAGCCAGTCCACGTAGGGATCAAGCAATTATGGAAATGGTCAGAAACAGCCTTACCTCAAAAACTATTTCTGTGAAATGTATTCATGAGTGAGCAAGCAATTTGTTAGCAAAAGTTAGCAAATGCTAATATTTGTGGTGAAACCGCCAACGGAAACTCGATTGAAATTTGTTTGTCAGTCAAGATAAAACGCAAGAATAGAAAAATGTTTTAAGCAGTAATAAACAAAATATTAAACCTCCTTTTGGCTTCAAAATATATTCACTGATAATTGTCCGGCATTATCTGTTCCTTGAAGCTCACAGTTTTTCGCAGTGGAAGATTTGAACTGGACTCCTAACAGCAACTGCATGTTTCTAAACATGCTAATAAACTGGTTCCAGCGGTTGATCAATGGTTAGTCTGGCCGGCACAAGCTGGGCGCGTCTAGATCTATTTGTCACATGCGCAGATGACTGTTGTAGCGTTTTCGAGCGTATTTGTATGGACGGGGAAAACGCTAGTAAGAAAACGATGGTGTGGATGAGGAGCTTTTGATGCGTTTTTCGATGAAAACGGAGCGTTTCGAAAACTTAGCGTTATGAAAACGGGTACGTATGAACGGGGCCTAAGTCAACCTCGTCCCCAGCGGCCACGAATCTTTTGGATGCTTCTAAAGGATCGCGGGCTCGCTGGGACGAGATTGGGCCTAAGTGTGGACGGGGCCTAAGTCTTTTGTGTGATGTTTATTTTAATAATAACACAGAAACATGCTAAAATTTTGGGCGGGATCGGGATTTCGCGAAAAGAAGGGCGGGATGGCGGGATTAACGAGAAAAAATAGGCGGGAAGGCGGGATCTGGGAACCCTATTGTGGACCCTCAAGTCACGTAACGTTTGTCAAAGTCAACTTGAAATCAAATCAAATCGGAACATTTTGCACTCTGAAATTACTGTTTAACACACAGAACAATAGCTATGAGTGCTTTGTTATTCGTACCTTAGATTGGGCTTTCTGGATACGCGGTTTCCAAATTCGTTCAGAGATTGCGTTACTTGCATTACAGTGGGAGGCCACTGTAATGTTATTTTGATTATGGGCCCCAAGCGAATTGTTTTTAAAAAAACTTATGGAACATTTCACAACCGAATGGCCACAATGCAGTAGTTTTGATTAACGTCACCGGATTTATAAATTTTGAAAGAAATTAATCCAGGACCCTGTACTCAAAGGAACAAGTGCAAGAACGTCCACTGGACGTCAAGGTCAGACCCCCCCCCCCCCCCCCCCCCCTCCTTAACGTCCACTTGGAATTTTGATGTCCAATCTTTTTCTAGAGTAGCTTGCAAGCAGGCTCGCGTTTGGATCCATATGCGAGCGACGAAAGTCGTGAGATTTACGTGCGATACAGCAATCACATGTGTAAGTGAAATGAAATTGTTCTCATTTGTTCTCATTTTTTACTAACAAAGAAATGCCTCATTTTGTTTTTTTGCTCAAAATACCCCACGCTAACGTCCAAATATTTTCTCTCCTTACCCCCCCCCCCCCCCCCCCCAAACGTCCAGTGGAGGGGCACTTGGGAATATGTCGACGGCCCCTAACCATCATCAGTTCATTCAGTAGTAAAAAAAGTGCAAGTGGGACCTAGCCATCACCTAATTTCATTATAGTAAAAAAAACAAAAAAACAGGAATGAACAAAATCAGTGGAACTAGTCATTGTCAGAGGATGTTCCAAAACTCGGCAACAGTGCAATATCTTAGACCTTCGTACAAGAACACGACCCAACAAGATCCCCGTTAAGGGAGGACCGGGTTAGGGGAGGACCGTGGTAGGGGATGACCACGTTAGGGGAGGACCGCGTTAGGAGATACAAAATGAAAACCAGTGAACTCCAGCACGGACTACACTGACCACATAATGTGGCGAATCCAGTAAATTATTATATTGCTTACCACATTACAGCAATAAGACCAGCAGCAGCATTCTAAATTGTGCGCATGTGCGGGATTTATATACCCTTGCTTAAAATCTGCCTCGTTTTCAGGTCTTCTGAAGACAGAAGGTCCACTATAAACGCGTCCAATAATTTTTCGCGTTTATTTAATGAATATTCCTCTGGTAGCAATGAGAGCAAACGAAAGCGTTACAGTAATTATGCATTGCAAGACCAACCACCGCACGGAAATCGAATTATTGGCTTAACGTATCTGACTGTAAATCGCAGACTTTCTCCCAGGACGCGCCATGGAAGGCGGCTGTATTCGCAGGCTAGTTATAAAATAGCGCGAGCACTCGTGAGTGTTCGTATAGGAAATCGTATGAACGCGAGTGCAATTTCGTGATTTATGGTCACTCGTGATGTTTTGAAAGTTCTCAAATTGCACTCGCCTAAAATCACTCGCCATAAATCACGAATTGCACGGGCAGTTCATACGATTTTTTGTTTATAATATTCTCAACAAAATTTTGCTGCGGCCATCTCACTACTCTGCACACGAAACGCTTCACTAGTTTCCAAAGTGCTTACATGTTTTATTTGAACGCGCAGGCAAACCAAGCGTGAACTTTTTGAAAGAAAGAAAACATTTTAACCATTAACTTGAAAGCTTATTTCAATGCCATTAAGCGGCAAAAATGTCTCCACTTGTCCGGTAACGTTTATCACAATTCCGTATTGCACTCTATAACCTATTTATGCATTCGTCATTGACCAATCAGAAGCTGCATATTTTGTTGAGTATATTATAACGAAAGTTATAGCTTTCCGACGCAATAGCACTTATCCTCAGTTCCCAAGTGATCTTACGTAAACTACGAGCAGCATCGATTGGGGGAAAAAATTGCCTCGTGAAAACAGTGGTGGCGAGGATCACTCACTACTCGCGGTCATTGCGCACCTCGCCTCCAATTTTTCCTGCCAGCCTGAAATGTCAGTTTCTCTCCAGCTTATAGGTTTACCCGGAGCGTAGACTACCAGCAGTCTCTCTTTCCCTTAGTCCTTCTAGCGAGGAGAGTGAGAGGGGGAAATCCCCGATTTCACATTCAAACCTCTTTCGCTTGGTTTTGTTTGTTGCCCCATTTCAGACCATGTGAAATTACTCTAGAGACTTGTTTCTTTCAAATTGAATCATGTGTACGTATACGTGTAGGTCTAAGATATTGCACTGTTGTCGAGTTTTGGAACATCCTCCGACAATGACTAGTTCCACTGATTTTGTTCATTCCGGGTTTTTTTTTACTATAATGAAGATGGTTAGGTCGCACTTGTCCTTTGAGTACAGGGTCCTGGATTAATTTATTTTAAAATTTCTAAATCCGGTGACGTTAATCAAATTAATGCATTGTGGCCATTCAGTTGTGACATTTCTATAAGTTTTTTAAAACAATTCGCTCGGGGCCCATAATCGAAATAACATTACAGCGGTCTCCCACTGTAATGCATGTAACGCAATCTCTGAACGAATTTGGAAACCGCGTATTTAATTTATATACAGCCAACAGATGTTGTTCTCGATTTATCTCATGGATTTCTTCAATATCCAGAAAGCCCAATCTAAGGTACGAATAACAAAGCACTCATAGCTATTGTTCTGTGTGTTAAACAGTAATTTTCAGAGTGCAAAATGTTCCGATTTGATTTGATTTCAAGTTGACTTTGACAAACGTTACGTGACTTGTGTACGCTTTGGAACTCAAGGTCGAATAAAATAGCTGAATTATTTTATTATTGCCAAAAAAGCGATAGCAAATCACAGAAAATTGTCCTGTAACATGTGCTGGTGCCTGATAGCAAGTATTATTAAACTTCTGTTGTTCCAAAATGTTTTAATGTTGTGTTTATTTGAGTTTTAGCATCGAATTGCCGTGACGGAAAAGCTCAAATTACACAAAAGTACTACTTGTATTTCGCGGCCTCAAAATTCTTTTTTTAAGTTGCCCATGATTTTGAAAACAGATTTTAAAAGACGAAATAATGCTCTTTCACGTGGTATAAGTCTCTATACTCTAGGCTATGTACCAGTTAATGATTTTAGCCTCTCAATTTCGTCCATTTTGTATTGCAAGAAATTGCTTAAAATATTGTAAATAATGAAAAATCTTCCAAATATTCCATTTTAATTCAAATTGATAAAATAACCACTCAAAATATATCTTATTATCTACTTAATCTGATGAGTAATTTGTTTCTCAGAAAAAAATGTTTTGAGTTTCAAAACAACGTCTCCACAATGTGCGGTGTCAGACGCCTAAAATCCTGTCTGAGAGCTGCAAAACCAAGATTACCTCCGTATCTCGAAATTAATTACCGGATTGAAGTAAAACATATATTTTTAGTAATAGTTCACCAAGGGCTATCTTGTGAATTTTTCTGAGAATTTTTGTATTTTCCCTATTGTATGCCTCGGTTGATAATTACAGACATCAGCTCTTAAACGTGTTTTCCGCGTTCTCCCCTCTTTCGTACTAGCAGTATTAAAGAGCTCGCCGACGTTTACCTCAAAACGATACACCTTATTATAGATGGTTGAAATTCTTCCCGGACTTCTTGCGTCGATATAATGACACGGGAATATAATGACAGTGACGGCCAAGTGGTAATTTGAGTGCACGTGCAGCAGGGTATATTGTTTGCGTTGAAAAGACTGGCCCGACTTGTTTTGCCAACGTCGTCCCCAGGGCCTTCTCAAACTAATCGGACAAACCTCGTTCGAGGTTGCTGATCGGAGTGTTTTGCCAATCGATAGCAATCGATGAGCGGTTTTTGTGTGGTTATCGATTGATCATCGATTGACCGATACCAATCGATATCAATTAACTAATTTTATCGATTGATATCGATTGATCGATTGGTTTTCCGATCATCGATTTCCATCGATTGGATACCCCGGGTCCTGTACGAGCGAAGAGCTTTTTCCGCGATCGAAGAGCTTTTTCTGCATTTTGGCCGCGCGAAAATTGGGGCGAGAGCAAAAAAGACGGAGAGTGGGGATGGGGTAGGGAGGGGATTGGCGCTGAGGGAACGCTTGCAAGCAAAAACTCTGCAGCGATCGATATCGCTTGGAGTTCCAACTGTCGCGGCTCCGACATCGCGGAAATCGCGGACTTCTCGACCTGGAGCCTGATTTTTCCAGACATTTTATTTTGAAGGGTGTAATTTTACATCCGATAATCTGTTATTGGCTAATTTGTTGACAAGCTGTCAATCAACGAATGAAATCAACCGTGAAAAATCGGTGGGAGTTTTTCAGAATCATGGGGTCACGTCTCTGCTTGCAAGCGTTCCCTCAGCGCTAAACCCCACCCCCTCCCCCCCCCCCTCCGACTTTTTTGCTCTCGCCCCAATTTTCGCGCGGCCAAAATGCAGAAAAAGCTCTTCGATCGCGGAAAAAGCTCTTCGCTCGTACAGGAACGTTTGCTACGCAGGCTATTCTTCAAGTTTTACTTATGACTGCGATCGCGCGCGGAGCAGG